>JAJGOT010000367.1:552500-762500 GCA_022457155.1 Cladopsammia gracilis
GCATTTGTCGGTTGCAAAGCACCACTCCGGCCACGAGGGCATTTCCAAAGAAACCAGCTACCAGGGTTATAAACAAAACCACAAGTTGGAGCAAAGTCACCGAGTCGAGCGAGGTATCGTTTCCACTGTTGATAACCATTGATGAATTTTCTAGTTGAACGTTTGTTTGAGTTGTAATCTGATTGAGTGAATCTTGTGCCATTATCACTCAATACCGACTTTAGGACCCAACATACAGCACGCAACTTGAGCTGAAAGCGATACTGTTTATAAATGCGCTAAAATCTTCAAGCGTTTGACTGATCGTTCAACTTTCGGACCAAATTCCAAAGTCGAGTGCTGAAAAACAGGCCTGGTCAATCTCCCCGAGTTAGCGTCAGTTTGTAATCTTTGTAAAATCGTATTCAAATGCTCTTGTTTTGACAAAACCTGAATCTCTAAGTACCTTTAGCTAGTTAAATAAACTTTTTATCCTTTTGTTGACAGACCGGCGTCTATTGACATTCGAAGAAAAGAGTTCAAAAAGAAAACACTCCGTAAACAATTAGCCGGCTTATTAGACATTCACGCGTTGCGTAAGAACGTTTTAGACTGCTCAAGCATAAAGAAAAAAAACTGAAAGGAAAGTTCTAAGTAGAGTCTATTCACGGTTACAGTGAAAACTTTCAGGAAACAACTAGAAAAAAATACTCGCGGCTTCTCTTGAGCTGCTATGTAAAAGCCACAATTCTCGGCCGGGTCTACCCAGGACGAATAAAGCCGATTATTCAACGCTTATCGGCTGTGTATTTAAATTTTTAAATTTATTTCGTTTAAATGTTTTCAGTTAAAATGATTTAAGCTTAAGTTGTGGACTGAACAGCAACACCGAAAAAACTCTTGTCAAAATTTCATTGATAATTAGTTAATTTTTTAATGGATTTAGGGTTCAAACTAATCCGCAGATTACAGTAGCTTAATTGCAATTCCGGTACCAGAACTCATCCTGCAATTTCATCCACAGACTACAAGTACAGACTGTCGATTGACCAATATCACCACAGCCAACTACTGTGGAAGGTTTAACTTCAATACAACGGTCTGTCTGTTACGTGGTGAGAGAGAAAATCTCTTCATTTCGCTCGAAAAATCGTAACAGAAAAACCTGCTAGTGTGCGAGCCTTCACTGACGCGCCTAAAACACGAAGTTCCGGTATAAAAGGAGGCTGGCCTGGCCATTCTCACCTCCCCTCATTAATCAACCACTGAAGCATAAACAACTGACAAAAAATATTCGGCATTGCTAACACAATTTGGAAAAACTTTATAAATGTTATATCAGAAGTCTTAATGAACTTCTATTTCTTTTTTTGCTTAGGTTAAATCTTAGTTTAGTTAGATTTTTGAAGCAAATTGTATTTAAAGGACGCGCAAGTTAACCACGTTCTGTAACTGAAAGACGCCTTTCACACCCAAAAGGTGAGAAATGAGTTTCACACCTTTTTTTACGGGGGAGGAGCTGAGCCTGATCGGGCGAGTCTCGCTTTCGAGTCCAGAAAATGCACCAGTTTCCCTACCACAGTCCTAATTCTACTTTTTAACGGGCCTTAACACAGGATTACAAGATTTGCACAGGATTACAAGGATGGAAGTGGATTACAGTTCATCCGATCTGATTTTGTAACGGGCGGTCAGGAAATCAAAGTTGCCAATAGTCCAGTTTCGACTGAATTCGCTATGGTCGCTGAACGAAAGCACTGAAGACGCATTTTTACAGGGTTAGCCTCAATCGGAAGTGATAAATTCACAAATTCAGGGGTGAGGATGACCTGTTTAGAGCTCTGCCTATTGTTTAATTTTCAAATTTCACGCACCTTCAGCCGGTATTTGTGAATATTTTACATCAGGTCGAGTCTAACCCTGTATCAATGTGTCATTGGTGTTTGAATTCAGCGGTAGTTTTAAATACGAAAATGGCTTATTTGGTGGAATTTTGAGTTTTTTTAGCCCTTTCACTCCCAAGAGTGCCAAATAACAAAATTTAAGAAAAATCCCAAATTTCATTTTGTAAAATATTGAAAAACAAATGGTACCATGCAAAAGTACTGCCAAAGAGGTTTCATTTGAATGGTCACACCATAGGATTTCATCAACAGACTCAAAAGTTAGAACAAATGGTACCATGCAAAAGTACTGATGAAGAGGTTTCATTTGAATGGTCACACCATAGGATTTCATCCACAGACTCAAAAGTTAGAACAAATGGTACCATGCAAAAGTACTGATGAAGAGGTCTCATTTGAATGGTCACACCATAGGATTTCATCCACAGACTCAAAAGTTAGAACTAAAATACATGTCTCCATAATTGACTCTGGGAGTGAAAGGGTTAGTCATTATTTTGACTCTTCAGTTCATATGCCTTTGTCTCTTCTAAACGTTTTTATTGTAGCCAGGGATAAAAGGAAGAAAACAACATTTCCGCATCATAAACACACTTTTTATATGTCTTTAGTGACAATAGGCACCAGGAGTTGGCCTGATGGCAGGCACTATAGAAATTAAAGGGGAGGAGACGAAGGGATTCGAGCTCTCCCTCTTTTCTCGTTTAGCACTCTTCCTGCCCCACTTCCCCGTGTCCCCTCGCCTTTCTAACGCCCGTCACGCAGAGAACAAGGAGGACGAAGGACTGCTCGCACTGGCTAACGCAAATAATGGGTATAAATTACGTTAGCTTGTTCGCAGGCGTTCAAATCGGTGGGGAGCGAAGGTAATTAAGATGGCGCGCGAAGGGGGATACCTCGCCCCCTCTCCCATTTTCTCCTCGTTTTTTCCCGCTCGTTCGCGCGCCGGTTTTTAGGGATATGATAACATTAATGTAACAAGTTAAATGAGGTCCCAGTTGGAAAAACCACAGGATTCAGGAGCCAGAGGGATTTAATTAGGCCTGCTCGCACTGGCTAACGCAAAAATGGGTATAAATTATGTTAGCTTGTTCCAAGCGTTCAGATAGTGGAAAGTGGAGGTAAGGCGGCGCGACAAGGGGGATACCTCACCCTCTTTCCCTTCATTTTTCCCCGCTCTTTCGCGCGCCGGTTTTTAAGGCCGGCATACACTAGTGGACATGTTGCGGGAACATAAAGCAGGGACAAGCCCCTTCGTGTGCACAGCATAGGCGCCGGCATGTTGCAGGGACAGTACGCAAGCTGGTGCACAAAGCGGATTGAGGTAAGTATAAAAATCCTAAAATCACTGAGGGCGCCTGCTACTGAAGGTTCATGGGATAATCAATGGCGCGTTTTTATTGGTTCATTTCTATTTTGTAGCGGGGACAATTTGCAAGAGCAGTGCACACGATGCGACATCGAAATGGGGATCATTTTGTCCCCGCTTTATGACGCACGAATTCAAACCAGCTGAATTTCATGCAACATGTTGCGGGTACAAAATCATGTCCCCGCAACAAAACTTTTTCTCAAAAACGGGGATGTCACACGAGGAAAACTGTCGCTGCAACATGTCCCCGCTTCATGTCCCCGCTTCATGTCCCCTAGATCCTAGTGTGTGCTGGCCTTTAAGGGATAAGATAACATAAATGTAACTGGTTAAATGAGATCCTCAGTTGAAAAAACTGAAGGATATGCTGGAGCCATTTAGGGATGGAGGGATTTAATTATATCATAGTATTATGGGTATAAATAGTCAGACTCTGCAAGGCTTGCTAATTACCTTAATATTATATTTTAATTGATTTATAATCAAATGTAAACATGTTTTTTTTTTGTATTCAAATGTAAGCTTAATTGCATGCTGTAAATGTTTTTGCTTCTAATTCTAACCATGAAAATTTACACCATTTAGAAAATTATACAAGTTTGTTAAAGAATTAAGTCTTTTTAAATTTTTACACTAACCGACTGTACAGTGGTCATAATTATTCACTTTAATTACATAGTTTAACTTATTCATGATTAATAATATATTGAGCTATTTACATGTAAAATGTCATGTACGAAATTGAATTTAAATTAATTACTTAAGGAATAAAGAACATGATGTCATTCTTTGCTCCTGCACATTTAAATAGAGTTACTTCTTACTTTGGCATTAGCCTTTCAAATTTAAATATTCTGAACTTAAGGTAAGTGCAAATAAGCTATTCACCTCATGATGTACAAAAACTAATGAAGGTGATTTCTTTACATATACATGTAACACATAAATTTTAAAACCCATTCAAAAGCCCCCGCAACCACAGTGACAGTCACCACCCTCTGAGACCCCTGACAATAACCCCACCCTGGGCTGAGTCCCCTCAATCCCTTCGGCCTTGCCTTTTCCACCATTACTGTAAATCCTCTATTAAGCCCCCCCCCCCCCACCCCCCACCCCCCCCCCCCCCCATGGCCCTGTGCATAAACATTGATGAATCATACTTTGACTGATGAATGTGCCTGCATGAGTACCATTACCGGTAACATTTCCCTAAAGCACGCACCTCCTGTCATGTCCAATGAAGAAGCACTTACAATCTGTCAAATCGATCATACAATCTGTTCGGTCTGAGGGGGAGGGGGGCGGGACTTAATATGTCTCACTCAAAAAAGGAGGGGCTTATTAGAGAGGAGGGCTTAATAGAAGATTTACTGTATGTATCTGGTCCCGGTTGTTCGAAAGCTGGTTAACGCTAACCCACGATTAAAACTTAACTGAGGATTTAATTTCTCTTGTTAGAAGTGTTTTCAAAAGCAAATTATAAATTACATATGAAGACAAGTTAAAGACGAAACTAAAGGGCAATAATACTTTGGAAACATCTCCACTGATTAATTATAAACTGGAATCAAAATTGATGCTAACCCTGAGTTAGCTTAATCGCTCTTTGAACAACCCGGCCCTGGTGTGAATCCTTTACTTATATATATATATATATATATATATATATATATATATATATATATATATATATATATATATATATATATATATATATATATATATATATATATATATAAATTCTTTGATAGTTCAGTCATGGAGTCTGATCTACATTCAATGAATTTGAATTTATATATATATATATATATCATATAAATTTTAAAACCTGTTCAACAAACCCACCATCTCTTTGATCATACCCTCTGTGTTGTCTTTTTCACCATAATATAATTTTTACCACGATTGCCGCTAAACTCGCAATCTGATTGGTCGACGTGAGTGGTAAATGAGAGTCCATACAACGGTGCTGACGCTAACATCACGTGCACTTGAAAAACACCAATCAGATTGCGAGAAAGTTATAGACAACGCTTGCTCTTTCTTTGCTGTCACGTTTTGTAACAAGACTTCGATTTTTCCTTGTGTTTTATTCTAAATATTGTTGTAAAAAACAAATTTACACCGGTTTTCCGTGGTGTGGACTCTTATGTACCACGATTTACGTCATCACATGGTCAAAATTTGTTGCTGACTCACTCGGCTGCGCCTCGTGAGTCCACAACATTTTGACCATGTGATGACGTAAATCGTGGTAAATAAGAGTCCACACCACGGAAAACCGGTGTAAATTTGTTAAATATATGGTGTGTCTGCCTTGTTCATTTCATTCACTTCAATCAAACAAAGGCTATTTTCACACCAAAGGATTTCAATAGGCCTTGCGCGCATTGAAAAAGCCAGGTTGAATCAGCCACTCAGAAATTAGCCAACTTGCAACCATTACTTTTTGCCCGTGATCAAGCTGTCTTTGCCATGGGGTGCCTGCTTATTAATGACTCATCACCCAGCCCCACCCTTACCCCCAAGAGAGCTTTATTTGCCCACACTATAGCTAAAAACTACCAAGTTATCTATTTCCCTTTTACTTTTAACCCTTCAACTCTCAAGGGTGCCAAAAAATCAAAATTCAAGAAAAATCCCAAAAATTATATTTTGCAAAATGTTGAAAAACAGATTTTACCACAATTGCCGCTAAACTCGCAATCTGATTGGTCAACGTGAGTGGTAAATGAGAGTCCAGACAACGGTGCTGACGTTTACATCACGTGCGCTTGAAAGAAACCAATCAGATTGCGAGAAAGTTATAGACAACGCTTGCTCTTTCTTTGCTGTCACGTTTTGTAACAAGACTTCGATTTTTCCTTGTATTTTTTCTAAATATTGTTGTAAAAAACAAATTTACACCGGTTTCCCGTGGTGTGGACTCTTATTTACCACGATTTACGTCATCACATGGTCAAAATTTGTTGCTGACTCACTCGGCTGCGCCTCGTGAGTCCACAACATTTTGACCATGTGATGACATAAATCGTGGTAAATAAGAGTCCACACCACGGAAAACCGGTGTAAATGGTACCATGCAAAAGTACTGCTGAAGAGGTTTCATTTGAATGGTCACACCATAGGATTTCATCCATAGACTCAAAAGTTAGAACAAATGGTACCATGCAAAAGTACTGTTGAAGACGTTTCATTTGAATAGTCACACCTTAGGATTTCATCAACAGACTAAAAAGTTTAACTACATTACATGTCATCATAATTGACTATGTGAGTGAAAGGGTTAGTTATAGCCAGTGATGTTGTAATCAACTCATTTCCCTAAAATTTGTGGAAACATGAGTGAGTGACTCAGAAAGTTTAATAATGCCTGATCACAGATTTAGTAAGTCTCCATGCACAATTGGTATGACATTATTATATAACCTCCTGTATGTTAATTAACACTCAAATCTACATCTGTTCACCCCTTCTATTTTTATTCCCCTCATTAATTAATCCCCCATAATTTAAATTACTTTTATAATTTGACTGTGATCCCATTTTACCTTATAACGAAAAGAGAACACGCAAAATATCTGAGCGTATTACACAGTAGATTGCTGTATTACACCTTAGCATCCCAGTTTCAAGACACAATCTAGGTGCTATTATAAATACAAGAATTTCAGTTTAACAGATAATAGGTGCGGACATTTTACTCATTTCTTGGGGCTCAAAAAAATACCACGCAACTTGTAAAAATGTCCGCACATACTATCTGTTAAACCATCGAATAAGGTGTATATATTCTATTCCCTCTCATTAAATATTACCCTCCATGCAGTAATTAACTGATATTATAACTCATATCTATTTCCCTCTGAATTGATACACTTCCTGATTACCCTCTCTATTTGTGTGCCTCCCCCCTCCCTCATTGTACCCCTGTTAATAACATGTACTCAAATCATATCCCCCCTCCCACCAGACTTCTTGCTGACACTCTCGCTGCTGACCCACTGTTGTCTCATAGTATTAATTCCCCTTCTAAACTATTAAAGTTGTCATACATTCCTTTTAATTTAATTCCTAAGAATTTGCTTGTTAACATAAAGGTATTTTAAATTTTAACGCCAAAATTGATGATTAAATTAAACTGGCCAAAACGCAAGCATTAGGGCATTACCGGAAATGCTCCATTAAGCCCCCCAGGGTCAAGAGAGGGGGGTGGGGGGATAAGGGGTGCACTCTTCAGGATTTAAAGACTGTCCCATATAAAATTGAAAGTTGGAAATGTTGAGATCAAGATTACAATGCAATATTTCTAACCTGACCTAAGTGGCTCAGTGTCTTCCATGGTTTTGTGAGGGAGGGGGGTGGGAGACTTAATTTTAATAGCAAGGGGTGAGGCTTAATAGAGCATTTAAGGCATTCAGATCTAGATTTAATGTAATAACTAAGTTAAATCAGCATTTAATTTCTTTGACAAAAATAATATTAGCAGTGGCCATGTATCATGAAATTAACTAGCATTATTAATCCCTGGTTTTATGCAACCCAGGAATTAGCAGTTTTGCAATTGGATGGGCTTTTGAAGGGGGAGCTTGTCCCCCCTGTCCTGCCCAATTGGATGTGGTCACCAGTGTCATATAAGGAGCATTGTCTCATAACCCCACCCCCACTCTTCCCTGTAACTATATTACTGTATTTTCTTGAATAGCTGGGGGCAAATATTATTTTTTTACTCCATTAAAGGGGAAGTGATTAATCGAAGAGGGTGACCTCCTGGTAGTGCTAAAGTACTACATGTGCTTATTAGAGAGCTCCAAGAAAAACAGGACAGAGTCAATACAAGAACATTATTATGGAAAAACTATAGCTATATGAAACCTGTGCTTTTGTAACTTTTCTGTAATTATTACGATTGTTTCCTATACAAGAAGCAATCTTTTAACTTGAATGGGAAGGTGTGAAAGAAAGGGACGGATGGGGGGGGGGGATTATTTCAAATATTTCCACCAAAGGGGGTGGGGGGGGGCAATTATTCAAGGGGGGCAATTAATGATGGGATGGCTATTATTCAAGGAAATATAGTACCGCCTAAATTTAGGAGGGAGTGAATGGTAATTTTAGTAAAGGGTCAAATGGTTAATTAATCATTGAAGGTATAACATAACCTACATCCAGGAAACATCAGTTGTTGAGCTGGTGAAAAAGATGTTGAACCTCTTCTGGGGTCTTGGCAAAAATAGACAGATATGATTCACAGCCTTTGCCAGCATCCATAGTGGAAAGTACAACAATAAGTGACTCGCCTCTGTCATTGTTTTTGTTTGCCTTCTCAACTAACATTTTAGCTGTCATGTCGTCATGCTTATTTTTGCAAAATACTGCAGAATGTTTCAAGCCAATATCTAAAGCAATATGACGCGCTAGCAATAAATGTGTGGTGTCGCCACCAATTCTTGGGTTGCTGTCAACAAGGAACTTTCCATGGTCTGTGATTAAAACCTCGAAGGTGACTAGACCGAAGTAGCCGTGGTTTTGAAGGTAATTCTTAATTGGCAAAGTGAATTCCTCATGGACCAAGTTTTTATATTCCTCTTGCTTGTCCCAGTCCACTGCCCCTCTAGTCCAGGCAAATCCATTAAATCCACCAGATGTTGTCCCGACCCAAAATAGCTCCCCCGATTTGTGCAGATAAAATTGAAAGCTGGGAACTTCTTTGACCCCTGGGAGGAATTCCTGAAACACAATTCTATCCTTCCAGTCACACACCTCTCTGATTTGTCTCAGCGTGGCAGATAGCTCACTTTCATTCTTGACCAGCCAGCTTCCTCGCCCGCCCGTACTCAAGTCGGCTTTCACCGCGCAGGGAAAAGTAATTGAATTGATGTCCATATGTCTAGGAATGGGTACCCCGACATCGAGAATTGAGCTCTTGATCTGCAACTTGTACAAAATGTCGGGATGTATGCTTTGCTTTTCTTCCGGAATGCCTTGTAACGCGGCTGTTGTTACAATTGGTATATCATCTTGTAGTCCTTCGTCCAACGATTTAATAACAACCGGAGGGAAAGCGGGCAGCCATTGTCGCCAATGTTCTTGCAAGTATTCCTGCGGTTTGCACTCCATTATTATAGGAACTTCATTCCCAGCTGCAGGAAGATGACGAAACGGGTACAAAAGGCGATCGAAATTCAGCGAGGAAGGTGGGCAGTCATACATGCGGTATTTCTTATCGTTTAGGAATCGATATCCCTTGGAATAAGAAGATGGTTTTTGCGGTAAAAAGTAGGCCTTCTTGAGACATTTCTGAATTAACTTTCCAAGAGTGACAACGTTTTTAGAAGACATCACGAAGCTGTTTGGATGTGCCTTGATTATCATAAACACGTGGACGGATGCATAAAATGTTTGTCAATTTACTGAACCAGCGATTGCGTGACAGTCCAAAATTCTAAAAATAGGAGCAACAAATGGTACCTGAAATAAATGGAACAGTCATTTTCGGTTTAACTGGAATTTTCGAGAAAAAAGGACAACCTCGTGAGGCATACCCAAATTTTCCAAACATACTTCCCGTTCTATTTGGTTTCCTTCACGGAATTTTATTATTTAATATTGTCGTTCTGTTTTATAAATCAAACTAAAATTAAGGAAAATGATAATTGAAAAAAAAAAAAATTTGAAAAATAAGCAGAAACGGCTGATGAAACTGTTTCGTCAGATTTCAACATGCAAGCATTTTTGTGATAAACTTTGTTCGCCCGACAGCGCGAATGTCCGTCGCAGGGGCGGATCTAGGGGGAGGGTGCAGGGGGTGCGCACCCCCCCCCCCCGGACCTAGTCTGCGTTGTTCGCTTTTAATATTGTTTACGTCACCCCTCAGTTACGTCATTCCTTAGAGGTGCACCCCCTCCTAAGAAAAATCTTGCATCCGCCCCTGCGTCGGCAATCACCTGGTTTATTCGTGAAAATACTGAGTAGTAAAGCTTCAATCTGAAAAGAGATCAGAATGTCATCATGCATCATCAAAGCCAATCAAATTTCAGTGAACTTTAGCTAATTTTCTCTGATCTTAATTTTCGGAAACTGTGTCGAAAAAAAATCTTCAACTTATTCCAAAAAATAGCCCTAAAAACTATCCAATGGTCTAGTCAACAATTTTTTTTTGGCATTGTCACGGATCAGTTGAATTTGAAAATTTAAATTTGTAATTTCAAGCGGATTTGTAGATTTTAAGAGACCCAAGTGACTCATTTTAAAGCAGTGAAGCGAGTAATTGGTAGATATAAAATGGACAAGGACAAGTTTGTACACGCAAAATCTTCGGAGATCATTTTATCTTGTGAATATAAGAAATTAAAGTATATTGAAGTACGAACGACAAAGCGTACCGCAAAAAGGGGGTTGTCTTGTGCTCTTTAGAGCCATGCGAAACAAACAATCCTTCATGATCAATATTTCAAAACAAAGTGATTCAAAAGGGCTTTAATATTCGCAATTAGAATGAATGCCAAAGTAATAAAGACAAGTGCCGGAAAGAACGATTATTTCGCGGGGTAATCACAAAAGAGAAGCGAACAAAGCCCCCATATTGATATCTACCACCCTCTCCCCTCCCCCTCCCCCTCCCCCTCCCCCTCCCCCTCCCCCTCCCCCTCCCCCTCCCCCTCCCCCTCCCCCTCCCCCTCCCCCTCCCTCTCCCAAGGGGGATGGGAGGGGGACGGGTACTCTCAAATAGTAATGGTAAAAACGGCAATATACGGCAAAATAGTAATGGTAAAAACGGCTGTTTTCTAGCCCCCGTAGAAGGTTTGTTTTGCAAACCGAAATATCGGGCAAATATATTCAACTGTTTATTAGTTTTTTATTTCACTTCTGTCTCTATCTTTTCTTCTTGCCGTAAGGATCAGTTTGCCGTTTTTTACCATTACTATTTCAAGATTTTTACTGATCCAGGTCTACGATAGATCCGGTCCTCTGTCTTCATTGGTTTGTCGTTGTGGTTTTACCGTTAATTTATTATAGTTTTTGAATACTCTCAAAACGGAAATAAAATGATCGCGGCAACATTTTTGACAGATGGTTTTCCTTTGAAAACACTAATAGTGATACAGTTCTTAAAACATCAAGTCTGGGATACGGGTAGGGATTTTCGGTGTCCAGTCTACTATAGGGTTGCAAAAATAGCTGAACTTGGTTTTCAGAGTCCCAGCGGCACACCCCCACCCAAAAAATATACAGAGTACCCCCCTCCCCCCCCCCCCCTCCCCGTATCTACCTACCTAATTCTGAGTTCACTACCCAAACTTCATTTTCCATATGAGCAAATTTGCAGGTTCACGCAAGAATCGCGCGCGGAAGTGAACATGTTCGTATGTGCATAATCTCCGAATTTGCACTGTTATTTATTAGTCATTACTTGTCTTGCCTCCAGTTAATTCTGGAAATCAGCTAATAAATGTGAATAATCTGTAGAGTGCGCGCGCAATGCATGATTTCCAAGATGATGCGACAAGTATAATAAAAAAATTAGGGGTGGCGAATGGTAAATCCGAGACTCGCCGAGACGCCGAGACCCTAGCTTCAAAATCCGAGACCGCGACCGCACCTACGTTATAAAATCCGAGCCCGAGACCCAATGCGGGAAAAAACCGAGCCCGAGACTTACCAAAAATATCCGATTCACCTATCAAACAACAAACAAGGATGAAGAATGAGAATGCTTGACAAAAGTATCCGAGACTCCGAGACCTTGAGGAAAAAAATCGGAGACTCCGAGACAGAAAAAGCACCAGCCAAACGAGACTTTGAGACTTAAAACAAAAACTGCCGAGATTTCGAGACCGCACCAAAATTTTCCGAGACCCACGATTTTGAAGGTACCATTCGCCACCCCTAAAATTATTAGATTCTGTTTTTGTGATATCCGGAATACACCGTAATCAGCTTCGGCTAATAACACTTACATTGACCTTGATCATTCGGGATACCACAAAAACCTCATTCAATAATTGTTTACTATCCATTATTATTTTTTTTTTAGTAATTTTAATCATCTAGCTCTTTACCAGTTTTCCTTTAATTTGTTGTTGCGCTCTACCTGTCCCCATTCCTTTTGAGTAAGAATGCTTCTCGAATTGAACTGCCAAGCCGTTTGATGCCATTGTTAGCTACAAGAAAATTAGGCCCTTCCAATGAACCTTCCGAATATAAGCCCATTAGCCTACATGGACTTATAAAATCTGAAGGATATAAGCGTTCGAATACAACTTCATAGTCTGGGTACTTGTTTATATAACAGCCGACTGAAGCATAGTAAATGCTAAACGAAAGCGTCTTGTGGATACAGTAAAACTTCTATTTTGGGACACTTCTCCTGTTCCCGGCCTAAAAACGCTCATATAATCTTTGTAGTTATTCATCATACCTATTTTAGGGACACCTCTATTAAGGGGACACTTCTCCTGGTCCGGCCAGCCGGTAAAACCCTAATGTAATATTTGAATATCACCTCCATTAAAGGGATACATCTTTTAAAAGGATACTTCTCGTGATCCTCTTCCAGGCCGGCAAAACGTTCATATAATCTTTGTAATTATCGCCTCTATGAAAAGGACACCTCTATTAAGGGGGCACTACAATCTTCATCCTTTTTTAAAACGCAAAAATCCCTTCAATAATAGGCTTCCTTAAAATTAGCCGACAGAAAAGTCTTTTATTAAAACAAGCTCGTTCCCAGGGCCTGCCCCTTTTTGTAAAAAGAAAATGAGTGGCGACTACATTTTAACACTTCCGGGTGTTTTCCATGAAAGGAAATTTTAGTCAAAACAAAGCATATTTATTAAATGTACGCGTTCGTCACGTCACCTAACCTAGCTCAATTTGCACGAGTAGGCATTGTTGAATCGCACCTGAGATTTTTAGCCGAGACAGCAACACATGATCGATCAAGCATTTGACAAACTTTAAAATCAAAGAGGTGAGTTCGTCTGATTTTAAAAAGAAAATCGTAATTTCATCGCCGCCGTCGCCAAGGGCTTTTTGTAAACAGTCTACTGATTTAACATATACATAGCAGAAAGTAGACTTTGCATTTACAGTTTGGGCAAGCCGCAACTTTAATACGCAACGTATATGAGACATCGAACGACGAAGGTCGGTTTTTTCGATCCGAGAACATCTTTTTATGTGAGGATGATTTCATAGCAGAAGATTTTTGAAGAACGTTATCAACAACGCACTTTTAAGTATTTAGACTGATAAACAAATAGAAATACAAGCGAATTTACCGATGAATTGTTTTTGCTCATTAATACGGGCCCTTGTTATGGAGTGAGAAATGAATTAAAACTTTTTACTAAGAAAGGCTGACTCGGTTCAGTGGAAGACGAATATAAACATGGCGCTTTACTAAATGCAAGTAGTAAGTATTATCATATTTTGTCACAATTAATGCAGTTGTGTTTTGCAAATCGTGGCTAAAAAAAGGTGGAGGGGGGGAGGTGGTGGGGGGAAGAGATCTCTTCATCAGTCTAAATAAGCCCTTTCAAGTAAAATGTTGCATCAGTGGTATTGGGGACCGTGAACATAGCAAACATTTAGTGGGAATTCAAGGTTAGAAATTGCGCGTCTGTTTTTGCTCAAGACTTGTTGTCATAGCTGTGTTCAGAGTTGAAGATTTTGAGATTTGGGGCTTCCATTTTGAGGTAGAGTTAATCGCTGTAATTTTACGGCGATTAAACGCATTATTAAAAATTTGAGGCGACGTATAGCGTCACAAAATTCTTTAAAAAACCTCCTAGAATGTCTGGCGTCTTCATATTTCTTCCAGGACAACTTTGAAGGCTATATCTTAAATCAAGTTTCCCAGAGAAGAAAGTTTCGGAAACTAAAGCAATGGATCAAACTTCAACTTAAAATACAATGTCTCTTATAAACATTTTAATATACCGCCATGTTTGTCCCCAATAATAACCATGACTGAGCAATATTTTGCTGAGAAAGGGCTTACCCGCGGAGGATCAGGAGGATACAGAATACCCTGTGACAAGAGAAAACGATTATTTTCTCTTGTCTGTGAACAATACTTCCGTTATAGTGACATCACTAGCTTGCGAATCCCAGAGGGGGGGGGGGGGGGTACTCGGGTATGTTTTGGGTGGGTATGTGCCGCCCGGGTCTCCAAATTTGTTACCTTGTTCTAGAAATAGGACAATTTTTAATACCACAGCTGCTAATAATTTGAAGCTTTCGTGCGTTCGAAATATTTTACCCTGTCCTAGGAAACGTCTCTGAAATGGATACCCCGTTCTAGATCAGGAGTCCCAAAATTACGACCCCGTTGGGCGGCACATACCCGTATAGGTATTTTGGGGGAGTACCTCCCCCCACCCGGGTTGCGAATACAGCGGCCTCTTTTCGCTCCCGACCGCTTCTCGCGCAAACGCTCCCAGCGGGCCGGGAGCGACGAGTCTATGAGGCGGCTGTGCATCATGGAGTTTGAAAATAAATAGAATGTGTGATTTTTTTTTCCCCGACGAAAATAGAAAACTATGGAAGGATCATTACGCAGTGTCGATCCCCTGGCGTATTACGTGAATACTCTGTCCGATTTTGACGTCGAGGTTGTGAAGGCTTACAAGAGCAAAGACAACGAAAAAATCAAGCAACTTGCGTCCACTGGGAAAATGGATATGGATCTATTCATTTGTGTGAACAAGAATTGGCACGGGTTTATTCTGTGTGTTCCCGCGGGTCAAGACGAGAATGGTTTGGTCGACGTCTTCTCTGATGTTGTGCAATCTCCCTTCGACATTCCCGCTCAGTTGATGTGTTGGCAGTATGAACTGTGCATTGAGAATGAACAGCAACGCTGGTACAAGATACGCAAAGAATGCCGGCTCTTCAGCGACGTCAAAGGAAAAATTCATCGCAGTTTTCACATTGGTAGATTCAAGGGGACGAGTTTGAACGCTTTGCAGTTTGTTGCCTTGCGCGCAGCTCCTCACAGATACAGCGTTCTCCTGGAGGACTGTGTCGAGTTTGCCAAAGAGTTTTGCATCCAGGCCCTCGCGTACTCTTCCAACTGGCGCGAATTAGAGGAGCAAGTGCACAGTAACATCGCCAAGGCAACCGCCAGCGGCTTTAGCGTCGAGAAACTATCGCGAAAAATCCGCAGCTCTGGCTGGCTTGGAAATACATTTCTGGGAGGGATGGATGTTAGCAGTTTCATGTCGAGTCGTTATGGCGTCGCCGCGGTTGTTTGTCTTGTTGTGTTTTTTCTTGTTTATCCCGTAGTTGCTGCTGTTATTGTAATCAAAGTGTTTAAGTGAATTGAATCGTTGAAATCGGAGTACATTAGGACAAAAAATGTAGACTGCTTGCAGTCCCTCTCTGGATTATAGTCTACGGGAGAGCAAATACGCGATCGGCGATCGACCGAGCGGTGAGCGAGCGAAAGTAATGCGAACCGAGGGGCGCTCGGGAACAGTTTCCCCTCGGCTCGTTCGCTCGCTCCAGTCTCGCCGAGCTTGTTTCTGTGATCAGCTCGCCCGCTCGACTGACTGAAAAGGGACAGCTGGCAGTCTACCAAAAATGTATCGCCGTACATTTGACTGTCAACAAAACATTGGTTGTTGCCTAGTATAGTTCTTCGCGCTTTTCTTAATTCTTGAAATATTTAAAATTTCCTTTCAGTCATATTATTAAGAGCTAATGTTAATTTTAATCATATTACTGGGAGCTAATGGAGGAGCTAATGTTAATTTTTGTTCTTATTTTTGACAACCCGCCTCGATTACCTTTGCTAACTGCGGGTTGCCAACATTTTAATATATTGTTTTATTAATAATGAAATAAAATTGTTGTTGTTGTTAAAATTGTTGTTGATACCATCGGTTTTCCAAACTTACCAGCCAATCAAACTGAAACGACAAGCGCAGTTCTGTCACTCGTTACGTTGCGTGACAAACTTGTGAACGGGATTCCCATCGCATTTCGAGCCGGAAGTTAAAACAGTCACTTGGGGTCCGTAGAATCCTTGTCCTTACTTCATTCACTGCTTTCTTTTGTTGACTCGCTACTCTCTTTGATGCGCAGTCACTATTAAAATCGGAAACGGTTTATTCGAGAACGTGCGCATGCGCTTGATTAACAGTAGCTAACAGTGTGACCACATGTATTAGAAATGTTGTTGTAATAAGATCTGCTGGCCATATTTGTGTTTTTAAGACCGTACTTACTAGGATCATTTCTATAGTACGCGTCCCGTCTTTGTACCCTAACAAAGACAACACCATCAACCGTGATGACGATGCGAAGCGTTCACCTCTGAGCGCGAAGCACGTCGCCGACTTTGCCTTCACGGCAACCGGTCGCCGGCGATTGATGACCGTTCCTGTTCCTCCATTAGCGGGGAACTGGAGGAGGTGGTCGTATTCTGAGCGGTTGTTTTTTTTTTAAAAAAAGCCAATAACTTAGAAGTATTCCCCGTACAACGGAGAAGTTCCTTAAAATTAACATTTCATTGTTTAAAAGTTTTATTTATAATCCAGAAACCAAGTTTAGAGGAACAATCAGTTAATTTTCGGTTACATCTCGACTGGAAACCTAACTCCCAATAGAATATTTTTCCGACAAGAAGCCTAGCACTATTAATGCGAACAAATAAAATTAAGCAGCGACGTTTCGGTCATTCCGGCCGGTATTTAAAATTCGAAAACTGATAAAACGGGTAATACCTCGAAAGTTATCACCTTTTAAGAAAAAATTATGTTGTGACAAAACGGCTCTATTTGATTTCCAACCGGGATAACGGACATAAAACAAGATTTTTTTTCCGTTCAGATAGTAAGCTTCCTTAACCTTGTAAATAGAAGAATAAAGAACTGCTTTGCCTTTTTCATCGTGAATCTTCAAAGACCAAGACACTTGCGCCTGAAAATGGAGCCGGGCTAGTTTCGTTAGATTCGGCAACGGTCAGCCGGCATGAAATTGATTCAATGTTCTCTTATGTTTATGTGGTATCCTTCGCTTTCACAGATACCAGCCCGCTTTGAGGATACTCCGGTATTACGGACAATTCGTTATTAAAAGAGGCATCCTGCAGCTATAATTACAGACACGTCCCTCATATTACGAACATCCCGCTATTACAGACAATCTGCACTATGTGGACACCGCGGCACACCGGCTACAATGAACTCAGATATAATCCGGGGAGTGGCAGATCAAGCGGGCGAAATCGGTGCTCGCTCCATGCTCTTTTCTTTCTTTATTCAGGTTTCTTTTTATTATTTTTCACGTAAACGGCCTGGAGGATCGAAGATGTCGATCAGTTGGTTTGCAACGTTGTACCTGTTAGAGCGATTTTCATATCACTTTGATATCCGCTGGTTAAATGTATCAAAACATGTTTTGCTCATTTTGCCGCTAAAAATATTCTTAATATGAAAAGAGGCTTGTTCGATTTATCGATTAGAATGCTGAAAAGCGTGTGACGTCAAAGAGAATAGCTACCTCTTAGCAGCTCTAGTTTGCGTGATCGCTAAACCAACCAAAAGCCGCGCGCGTTGGCCTCCAATCAAATTGCGTCCTTATAAGTGTTGGATATGTCATAAGTTTGTTGTTTTGTTTGTGTTTTCGCGTGATCATTTCAAGGTCATACGAAAATCGCTCTATATAAAGGGAGTTTATTGCTCTATATAAAGGGAGTTTATTGCTCTATATAAACGGAGTTTATTGCTCTATATAAAGGGAGTTTATTGCTCCGTATAAAGGGATTTTATTGCTATATGTAAAGGGAGTTTATTCCTCTATATAAAGGAAGTTTATTCCTCTATATAAAGGGAGTTTATTGCTCTATATAAAGGGAGTTTATCGCTTTATTTAAAGGGAGTTTATCGCTCTATATAAAGGGAATTTATCGCTCTATATAAAAGGAGTTTATTGCGCTATATAAAGGGAGTTTATTGCTCTATATAAAAGGAGTTTATTGCTCTATATAAAGGGAGTTTATTCCTCTATATAAAAGGAGTTTATTGCTCTATATAAAAGGAGTTTATTGCTCTATATAAAGGGAGTTTATTCCTCTATATAAAGGAAGTTTATTCCTCTATATAAAGGGAGTTTATTGCTCTATATAAAGGGAGTTTATCGCTCTATATACAAGCGAGTTTGTTGTTGTCATATACGAAACTGATATTCATGTTTTCAAACTAATACTTTACTTTCTTTTTATAAATTAAGGGAAAATAAAATATATTTACATTTTTATTTTTTTTCATATCAACGAAATGTCAATTTCCATGAACTGAGTAAAGTAAAAAAAAATTCTGAATAATCATAAGAAATTACAGTTTGATATTTTCTACCAGAAATTATTCTTAATTCTTGTGAGAAGTATTTCGTCCTAATTTCCCGATAACGAATTAGACGAATTAGTCGAAATATAAAGTCGTGTCATTTTGCATGTTTTTACAAAACAATAGAATAATATTTACAGAAAGAAAAAATAATGTGAAATTATAAAGGAGTATTCCTTCAAACAAATGTCGAATATTGAATTACTTCTGGGAGGTTACATTCACTCGGTAAGTAGTTAATCTGGAATAAATTGAAACAAAAGTGTTACACAACGAAACTCTTCAACTTTAAATATGTTTTCAGTGGCGGATCCAGAGGGAAGGAGGGGAGTGTAATTAATTAATAGGGGGCGTGAATAAGGGGGGAAGGCGAAGTGCATAA
The DNA here is from genome assembly GCA_022457155.1 of Cladopsammia gracilis. NCBI lineage: Eukaryota > Metazoa > Cnidaria > Anthozoa > Scleractinia > Dendrophylliidae > Cladopsammia > Cladopsammia gracilis. Next base: position 571,494 of record JAJGOT010000367.1, read on the forward strand.
GGGGAGGTGAATATACGCTTAATTGACAGTGTAATTAACTATGCAGCCAAAAAGAATATTCCAGGCCTTCTTCTCTTCCTTGACTTCGAGAAAGCTTTTGATACACTGGAATGGCCCTTTATAGAAAAAACTTTACTCTCCTTTGGTTTCGGGCCTTCTATTCTCCAATGGATTAAAACCTTTTATCAAAGTTCGGAAAGCTGTGTTTTGAATAATGGCTGGGCCGGCGACTTTTTCTCTTTCCATAGGGGTGTTCGGCAGGGCTGTCCTCTCTCTCCATATCTTTTCATCCTTTCAGTCGAGATTCTCGCTAACGCGATCCGGAAAAATTCTGATATTAAAGGCCTACATTTTAAAGAGAACGAGATTAAATTAAGTCAATACGCCAACGATACCACTCTGATTCTTGATGGCTCCGAAAAATCTCTCACTAAAGCTCTCGACATTTTTTAAAGTTTCACCAAAATTTCAGGTCTCAAACTAAATAGCAAGAAAACAGAAGCTTTATGGATTGGTTCATGTACTGGCACAGACGAAAAGCTCTGCCCGGAGCGAAAATTCAATTGGCAAAAAGACAAAGTTAAAGCACTTGGTGTTTTCAACAGACCCAGAGCTAACTATCACCCTCAACTTTTCGGAAAAAATAGAAAAAATCCGAAACTGTCTGGGCTGTTGATCAGCACGCAGACTTAGTCTTATTGGAAAAATTATAGTTCTAAAGAGCCTTATTGCTGACAAGTAACTCATCTCCTGATGGTTCTTCAATCAAACAAACTTATTATTAGAGAATTAAATGATCTTTTCTTTGACTTCTTTTGGAACTGCAAAGGGGACAAAATAAAAAGAAACGTAATAATAAGAGATCTTTAAAATGGAGGCCTCAAAATGATAGATATCTCATCATTCAATAAAGCTCTAAAATCCATCTTGATAAAGAAATATCTCGACGAAAATTGTAAGAGCAAATGAAAACTTTTCTTTGACTTTGAACTAGATAACCTCGGAGGCCCTGCTCTTTTTTTTAGCAACTTAAATATGGCAGACACTAAAAAAATATCGAAAACTCTAAGCCCGTTTCTAAAAGAGGTTACAGAAATTTGGACTGAATTAAATTATCAAGAAAAAATAGCGTCGACCGAATCCTTTTTCACACAAAGCTTATGGCAAAACTCACTGATTAGAATTATGAACAAGCCGGTCTTCCATAAATCTTGGTGTCAAAAAAGGACTTCTTCTGTTAGTCAACTCATCAAAGAGAAACCATATTACGGTAGCAGAGTTTGAAAATAAATATTTCATCCATGTTAACCCTCTCACTATCTGCGGCATAACATCCTCTATCAAAACACTCTGGAGAACCCAAAAACCGAACATAAAAAACAATGACGCAAAAGAAGAAACATTTCTAACGGCCATGAAAGCAACCAAAAAACCCAGCAGACCAGCCTATCAACGACTATAAGAAGAGAAAACCAATCTCCCAATACCCAGTCAGCAGAAGTGGTTGAATGAATTTCAATGCGATTTAAAATGGAACGTCGCTTATCAGATTGCAAAAGAATGTACAAAAAGCACAAAACTTATCGAATTTCACTTCAGATTCTTACATCAATCTCTGGCCACAAATACATCTCTATTGAAAATAGGTTTCAAAGAGGATGATTAATGTACCTTTTGCCTAGAAGAACCTGAAAAAATTCTTCATCTGTTTTGGTCTTGCAACAAAACGCAATTCTTTTGGGAAAAAATTGATTCTCTTTTAAAGTATCGTAACTTTGTCCCTCAAAACCTCGCTCACGACAAAACTCTGGCTCTGGGTAGTCTGAAACTCGCCTCCATCCCTTTGATAATCTGACTACGGCTGTGCAGTCATATTATCAAGAGGTAGGTGTGGGGACCAGACAAAGCCTTGGGGGGGGGGGGAGTGGACGTTAGCTGGAGATTCTACGTTATATTCTAAGAAATAGCCCAATTTCGATATATTAAAATTCAACTTGAGACAAAAAACATCACTACGAAGCTTAGGGGAATGATAGTTGGGATTTGTGTGGTTTATTCCCCTAAGCCTCGTGGTGATGTCTCTTGTTTGAAGTTGAATTATTGAGCTATTACTGCAAAACTCATTCAAACTTTACCTGCTCCTCGCCACTTAAGCTAGAGTTTGTAGCTGAGGAAGTGGGGATATTCGTCGCAGCAGCACTTGTTGACCCACAAACCTCAGAAGTTGGTCCGAAATATTTTGCTGAACTCGTTTCATATCCTGACTTGTCATGTTTAGAAGAAGATTTGGATTTGAAGGACAAGAACTTACTGTGAAATGAATGGAAACAAGGCACGTGATCAGAACAGCGAGCAAATGCACTCGTTAGAAATTTAACCTTAGTATATTCTGTTGATGAAGCTCTTAAGAACGGTTATTTATAAATATATGTCATTTCTCTACTAATCCAACCGTTTTCATCAGGTCGAGTAGCAGTGAGTACTCTCGCTACCAACCAATGTATTCCGGGTTTGAATCCCGATTATCATCGGAGTCATACATGGGTCGAATTTTTTTTATCTTATGTTTCAGTGCTTGCTACGAGATTTTCGCTTCCAGGTTTATCAGTTTCCCTTCCCTCGCCAAAGTTAGTTTGTAAGTTTAATGTGCATGAGAAACGTTTTCTATACAATGTCGCCAACATTCCTACTCACCGGGGAAGTTTAAAGAAACGAGGACCACGAGACTTCTGTCTGTGTTTTTCACAGTAGTGGCACAGGCATCCCACTTGTGGATTTGTCTTGTGATTAAATGCAGAAACTCCACTGTGAACATGGTCCTCGCTCCTCTTCACGTCGGAGGTTTCAATTACAGCATCTTCAACTACCGTCACGCCATTCCCCTCCTCAATAACCACACCGGAAAGGTCAATTACAGCGCTTTCAGCCATCGTCACGCTATCTTCAACTTCACTTGTCACGCCGACGATCTTCACCTCAGAATTTTCAATCATCCTCACACCATCGTCTTTCAACCCTGTCACGCTGGACATTCCAGTACCAACATTTTCGACAAACGTCACACCATTCTCGTCAATACTAGTCACGCCAGAGATATCATCTATTGCGTTTTCGACAATCATCGCAGAACTATCCGTGACTTTAACAGTCACGCCGGGGACAATGACTGCAGCATTCTCTAGAGACTTCGTCACGTCATCCACATTCTCAGTAGTCACGCCGGATACATCGACTGCAGGCCGAGTCACGCCATCATCATCCTCATCTGTCAGGCCGGACATGTTTATTACAGTATTTCCTGCCTCTGACTTTTCGCGGGTGTAGATTACAACCTCGTCTTCATCATCTTCAATAGTTATAACCGCCTCATTTCTTGGCGCCACTGGTGTCTTGCAAGATTCTGTGGAGGAGCTACTGTTCTCTGCTAATATAGACGTGGTCCTTGTTGATTCTTCAGACGCAGAAGAGGTTAAATTCAAGCTTGAGGATTGCTTGGGCGTAGCTGGGTGAGATGATGGGGGCGATTCCGGAGGTGTTTGCCTGCATGCGGTGGGTCTAACAAGAGTCGCGCGCACTGTAGCTGAAATTATTGCCCCTCGAAGGGAACGGGTTGCAGGTTTTGCTGATGGCAAATAAGTAGTAGAAACGTCTGGTTCGATGGTCAGTAAAAAAGAAGGCGCGGATAAAGGAGCATCAGTAACAATGTTCGGTTCGAAGGTTGGCGAGATTGGAGTTTCAGTGGCGAATCCCTTTTCTGGCTTTGTTGGCATTGCATAAATAGATGTCGAAGATGAACATTGGGATAAAATGTCACATTCTGATGTCATGGACGTGTCCACTTCTGAGGTTAGATCCAGTGAGGAAACAGATGTTAACGATGGTGACGATTGTGGAGCTCCAGGAGTCCATGGAAATTCATCAGAGAGAGGCGAACAAGTAAATGAAGTATCAGGCGAACTCGAGTCGGGAATATCAACAACTGTGGAGGCTTCGGTCTTTGAAGTTTCAGCAACTGTAGAAGCTACCATCGAAGAAGTGGATGTTGGAGTGTCAGTAAGGATCCTTGATGCTCCAGCTTGGGCATCAACATGTGTCCAGTCGGGAATATCAATAACAGTACAAGCTTCTGTGTTAGGAGTGTCAACGGTCGTAGAAGCTGCCATCAAAGGAGTAGATGTAGGAGTGTCAGTGGAGATCCTTGCTGCTTGTTTATCAACATGTTTTGAGTCGGGAATATCAATAACAATACATGCTTCTGCTTCAGGAGTGTCAGCAACTAAGTCGGACGATGAATGAGGTATCAACCCAACTTCAGGGTCCTTCCGTCGTAGACACTTCTTCTTACAAGTTTTGCTGTAATAAAATTTTTAGAAATAACGAGTGTTTGAGTTATCATGCACATCATGACAAGACGCGGTACAGGGGCAGAAGGAAGGCCTGAACAAACTGAAGGAAGACAGGGAAAGCAGGGCTAATGCAGGCGGCCCTATTTTTCTTTCAACAAAAGCAAGAGGGAAGCCGACCATTCCAGAGTTAGGGTGTGTTTACATGTGATAAGAATCCTATAGCTATCCTAGAAGATCTATCATCTGAGCGCGACATGATTTTTGCTTGCAGTTTTAGGGCTTTTAAGCTAGGTCCTAGAGAAAGGATCAACTTATTTCTCAGCTAGGATTATCGTAGCGCTACAGCCCTCGATCGAGTTTAAACTGAAAGCAGAAAACATGACCAAGTGCCAGGGTTATCCTCCTTTCATGTTAACAGGCCCTTTTATGGGCATCGGTCAACCGCAGTCAAACGTTCGAGGCGTTTATCGTTTTATTTAGTGGGATTATATTTAATATTAAATGGAAATATGGACAAGGATGTATAAAACAATTAGTTTGCGTTACTATCTTTTGATTTTTCTCAAAATGATGAGCTTTTTCCGTTCGAAACTGACCAAAACTCTTTGTGCTTGATCAAAATTATGTTGGCAAAGGGCGCCGACAATTCTGCAGTTCACAGTTTTTAAATGATTTGAACTTTTTTGGGAAACTTTCAAAACGTTTGGTGAATTGACAGTGTATTGGCAATATATTAAACTTTAAACAGTGAAAATGACAACCTTAATTTTTAAATACTTTGCTTAACTTTTGCAAATTTCTCTCGTTTGACCGCGGTTAAAGGCATCGGTTCACGGCCAAAATCGTCACCAGGGCCCTCTCCGTTTTCAAAATGGCGGCGCGTACAAACCCGTGGCCAACTTCAAGAATCGGTAGAGTCTACCTTCTATAGCTCAGAAGGAGGTCGGACACCTATTGAGAATTATATAACGTAATGTCGACACTTAGAATTTTATTTTCAATAAATTTTTAATTGTAAAAAAGAAAATCTAAAATCCCCACTCAGTGTTGAACCTGTGACCTCAGCAAGGCTTAGACTTACATAGCCTACCGTACCACTGTACCACCTAGCTTCTCGGGTTGCTTAGTCCTAAATTTAACTATATTAACTGCTGACCCCAAACCTCAACTGAAAGCTAACCAGTTACTCCGTTATATAAGTCTCAATAAGGTGTCCCACCTCCTTCTGAGCTATGGAATCTAAACTTTACCTCAAGAATCGTGGAATATTTTGACACGTGACCACGATGAAGTATATGGCATTCTCGGAGGTCATTTCCATCGATACGCAAACGTGATGAAATGTAATACTTTTTCGTTTTTAATTCCGATTTCGTCATATCCTGATAACTTAATTCTTCTATATTGTGAAATTCTCCTTGTATATAACATCGTATACCATATTGTATATTTGAAGAAGGCTGGTCTGGCCAGCTGAAACATTGTACTAAACAAAATATACGCTGTTTTCAGCTTTGCTTTAAAGTCTTATATTTGTTTTCTGGTTTCTGACGACATTTCATCATGTTTTTGGTGACAAAATACTTCATGATTTTTGGAGCATTTTGTAAGCCGTGTCCAGGAATTCTCCGCCAGCCATTTTAAACGCGGAAGAGGACCTGGGGACGAGGTTGGAAAACCACAGCATGAAAGATTAATAAGCATTAATGTCACACCCGTAAGCGTTTACATTGCTAAACTTGTACATTAATCTGAAGAGGTCCTGTCTCGTACTCAGGTGCCTTGGAATTTTGGCTAAACGCAAAGGCCCATGGGAAGGGCAAACTTAAGAAAAGAGGAGCTTCGCTTTTTTGCCCTTCCCATGCTCCCTTGCGCCTCCGAAATCTCTCGCTCCCCGCGTAGCCTTGGGTACGAGGCAGGAAAAGGGCTGCGTTTACAATAGTATTGTGAGTTCATCGTCTAATTTTTCGACTAAGCTGAATTTGTTCACTCTCTCGACTGCTGAGCTAAAACTTAATTTTTGACAAGTAGAATCTGGTGATGATAACATACCACAGACGAGCCAGTCCAGTAAATATGCACAGTAACACCAATATACCAGCAAAAACTGCCGCAAGAATGATAGGAGATCCTGAATGCCCTGGATCGCCATCTTCGGTTTCATTGTCAGTCAGTCTGGACGCGGCTCTCCTTTTCTTGTAACGTTTCCTTCTTTTATCTTCAGCTCCAGTCCTGGAATCATGCGCAGTGTTCCAACGAATCCCCGAGGATGTGATCTCATAATGGGCGCCCGTTTCCAGTGGCTGTGTCTTGAATTCAGTGCCACTTCGTGTTGGACGGTCATGTTCTGTCACTCTGGGTCTGTCGTGTGCTGAATAATTGTCGTTAGTATCGCCTTCTTCTGCCGTTTTGTCTTGTTCTGATTCCTCGCCAGCTTTATCAGCCGGTGGAGAGAACGTGTTCCCTTCATCAGTTGGTAGAATAGTTAATACCACAGGCGATTTGTCATTTCTCTCGGCTGGTTCGTCTGTAACAGAAAATCAACATGAAATAAGTACTCGGATAGTCTTAGTTGAACAGGAGAATTTAAAATAAGTAATTTCAAGAAAATGTTGTACCATCAGGGTTTTTTAGACAAACATGGCAGAAAAACAAAGGTTTATAACAGTATTCTAAGTTTGGTCTACCGATCAACGAGAATTTAAGTACTCGATCGCGAAGATGCATAAAAAATGTCCATTTTTCAATTCATAGGTAATCAAGTATTCGCTTGGGCTTTGAAAAAGGGCATGTTCACATTTGCATAAAGGACGTCGGACACCTTATTGAGACTTATATAACGTAATGTCGACACTAAGAATTTTATTTTCAATAACTTTTTAAGTGTAAAAAAGAAAATCTAAAATCCCCACTCAGGTTCTAGGCTTAGGCTTACATAACCTACCATACCACTGTACCACCTAGCTTCTCGGGTTGCTTAGTCCGAAATTTAACTATATGAACTGCTACCCCCAACCTAAACTGAAAGCTAACCAGTTACTCCGTTATATAAGTCTCAATAAGGTGTCCGACGTCCTTCTGGACGGTATGATTTGGACTTGACCATGTGAGCGTATAGCCAAACAAGCGGCCATTTTGTTCTTCATTTCTTGCGGTAAAGCCCAGTTGTCTTCGTTGGCTTCGATTAATCATAATCTCAACAACGTACACAGAATTGATTTCATTTTGCTCCATCGAGGAAACAGTCCTACAAAAATTGAGTTAAACAAGAAAACAACTTCAATATCCTAAAGATACTGAACTTCTCTTCTTGTGTTTAACTCAATTTCTTAATAACATCAACGTTGCATGTTTTGTTAATGGTATAAACAACTCTTAGAAAATAACGGCAGTTTGCGAAAAAAAACCTACCATCATGTGCATGTTACGTAGATTACCGGAGATTTTCGAGGCATTCACGAAGGCGTTCCGACTAAGTGGGTACAAAGTGCTACACAGTTTTGTCAGTAAGAAAAAAAAAATTCTTACCTGTAACGAATGTTGGTCGCATTGTTTGGAACACAAATGCTTCCTTCAATGGAGAAGCTGATGAGCTCATTCCAGTGGTATAGGGTGGAACAACGGCCTTGTGTCTTTTCGCCGCTCTTCTCATGGCGAACTTTTGCACGGGCAGTATTTTTCTGATATTCATGTCTTTGACATCGACGTTCGATCCTGATCTTGATCTCACTGTTGAGGAGGGGAAAGTAGATTTGTGTGGAGTGGGGGACCGGTGTACAGCGCCATGCAGCGCTGAAGGATTCCATTCCTGAGCAGACTCTGCTCTGTTAAGCTCCACATAAGAATGATTCGGTCGTGCTGAAACTTGGAAAAGGATGCAGAATTTAATTCAATTAAACTGAACCGTAGCATGATAAGGATATTTATTAATGAACTATGTTTTAATAAATAATGAATTGTCGAGTAAAATTAAAAAATGAAATGACCGGACGTAAATCTAGTTCGCTTGTTTTCCAAGGTAGTTTGAAAAATAGTTCAATGGAATTTCGATACTAAACAGCTAAATATTTTCCAAAACATAATTTTTAATAAATTCATAGTCTGTAGGGTTAAGATACCTGATAAAAGAAACTAGCTTATCAAGTTTAGGGTAATGTTCGAAAGCGCGCGCAGTTGTGCGTGCAGCTGTTTCCCTGGTTACACAATACATTTGTTGAGTGCGATTGCTAAATTTCATCTTGTGTTACCTAATGAAATTGTTGCGCCCAGTTATTTGCGCAAAACGCTGCCGAGGTAAGACGCGATGCCTGCAACATTGCACGCAGATATTTCAAGAGTACACACACTGTGCAATACTGCGTCGTGTATCCAGCCAGTTAACATCGTCACAAAGTTGGTGGTAAGACTTACGCATTAAATTTCCAATATTTGTACATTCGTATATAAACTAAATCAATGCAAAAAAAAAATCAATAGAAAAGTAACTCTTACCTTTATAAACTTTGCTTGATACGAAAAAGGTTAGAAAAACCAGTATAAATACTGTTTTCCACTTCATTGTTGCTTTGAATTAACACAAACGGAAAATCCAATGCATTCTTATAGCAGAATGAACAGCTAACGTCACAAACGTAGATTTTCATTGACGCCATGCTTTCTTTTGCTCGCGCGCGATTCTGCGCGCGCTATACTGAAGGCCTGTTTACTGACACATAAGATTTTTGTTTCGCTCTCCAATGCTCTTTTGTCGCAAATGTAATTAAACTAGCGGCGACTTCGTGTGTGCCATTTGCTGTGATTTGCTGTGATTTTCCAAAAATCGCCGCCAAGTTGCATGCGACATCGCACCTAAATTACACTGAAATCGCTGCTTTTTTAAACACGCGATTTGAAGATGCAATCAGTAGGCGCGCGACAAAAATTGCATCGAAAAGTGCGGCAACATTTCCCAAAAAAATCTCGTGTGAAAACGGGCCTTACGTTAACCAATCAGCACAGATTTTCAGGTATGCATAAAAAAGCATGCGTGGTATGCAGTCAAGGAATTTTCATACATTCATGTTTATTGATTTTCTCAGTCAAACCACTGAACAGAACGTTTAGAGGCGGTCAAACGGGTTAAAAAAATTACAATAACAAAGGAAAATAAATTTATGGAAATTTAAATAAGTTAAATTTCAGCATAGGAAAGCAACGGGTACTGCCTCTTACTGAAGAACTTCTGGCAAAACAGAAGCAAGAACGTCAGTGAGCGGCAGGCTATTCCATAGTTGTACAGTACGAGGAAAAAAGGAAACCTTATCGGCATTTGTGTAGGCAGCAGTATGTCTGGATTTATAGGGATGGTTTGAACGAGTCCTGCTATCGGAAACTAATACATAAAGTTGTGAAAGGGAAAGTAAACTAAGTTTTTAATTCCTTTATACATCAATGTCAAGGTGTTGGGATGGTGACGGACTTCTAAAGTACCACAGCCAAGGGATTGCTGTATCACAGTGGTATCGGGAGAATTTGGAATTTTTTTAGATATCCAGAGAACTTCAGAAATGGTGGTTAAAATAGAAACGCACAAAGAATCCGTCATATTAAAGATTTGAGCCGGATGAGCATATAAGTTTGGTAGCCTTGTGTCCAGCTCTACGTTTGTGTCTCGCGTAGCAATGGCGAGGCCGCAAGGAAAATTTGCCAGCAGCGCCAATCTGCGCGTAAAAATTGCGCAGAGCAGATGCAAAACACAAGCCTTCTCGCAAGCTAAGCTAAACGTAGTGCCGATCAGACTTATATGACTTTCCTGATTGGTGAATTCATACGTAACTCCAGGGAAGCATATTTTTAATATCAAAAGTCGGAACACTTGAGCCTTTATGGACTTAACATCCGAGAAGAAACATATTATGTAGTTAGTTTCCTTTTTTATTGTTTAATTCTATTTTATTTTCCCACTGTCAATCTATGTCGCCAGTCTTACGTATTTCCGTCATTGCGGAAAAGCTATTATTCTATAACTGACGTATATCATTGTAAGTTGTCCTCATTGTAGCTGAAGAAGGCTGGTTTGAAAAGCCGAAATATAGCGACTCAAAACTCTTGAATTTCTATAAACATATTAAAACATAAAACGCTTAAAATCATTACTTAAAATCATGAGTTGCATCGGTTTCTACTACTTCTATGGTATATCTTTTGCCCGCGCGATCCTCGGTCATGCACGAAAGAGAATAGCTCGTATATACAGGTATAACTAATCGATTACATCAATGACTAATCGATGAGTAATCGATGGGCAATTAGTTGATTACTCATTGATATTATTGCCAATAATCAATGAGCAGTCGATGACTATTCGTAGGCCACAACATTTTTTAGACATCGATTGGTCATTGATGTCATTGATCAGGGCGCGGTTTTTTGGGACACATTCTGGTCATTCTGAAATCAGAATACCGCTAAAAATACTATGTTGTTAACATTCTCACACGCCAAAATTTTTCCAATTACACATAGTCAAACCAGCGACCTCTTTCCATATTTTGCGAGAGGAATAGGTGCAATATTTTGAGGTATTCTGTTTTTGGAATGAGCAGAACATGTCCAAAAGAAACGCGCCTTCAGTCATCGACTGCATTTATACTCATCGATATCATTGCGTGGCTGCAAATTACCTAGTATTACCTAGTATTATGATCGAATACAACGAAAAGAAAAGAAAAGAAATTAAACGTGTCATGAATGATTTTAACTTTATTGGTTCAAGACAACAATTCAACATTATTGGCATTATCTTTATCTAAAATATTGGTACAAGAGGGCGGGAATTCGTAATAGTTGTGCTGGATAGAGCAGTTTTCAATTGAGTGTCGAAAGTAATTAGTTACGCATTCCAATTGCTTTGGTTTTGCATTGCTACGCTTTGTGTTTGGCTTAAAAAATCTCGCGCCACTTTCTCGACCAATCAGAAGTAAAACCAAAACCAATCGTGACTTGCTCGCACGCGTTTTCCCGCGCTTGGCGCGGCCGACATGTAATTGCTTCGACCTCTGATTGGTTCATTGGATTGTTTGCGACTGTTGTGATTGGTCAGAGTAATTACTTTGGTTTTGGTTTTACGACACTCAATTGAAAACTGCTCTAATCGAAAATGATTAATCATTAAGTAATCAATAGTTAATCAATGAGTAATCGAGACATCAGTGACTAATCAATGGCATCGATGAGTAATCGATGATTAAGCAATGATCGATGATTAATCAAAATTTTTGCCTTCGATTAGTCGTCGATTACTCATTGATTATCGGCAATAATCAATGACTAATCGGTTGATTACCCGTTGATCTGACCCATCGTTTACCTATTGATGTCATGTTATACCTGGATTTTAAACATCCTGTTTGTTTGTGCTGGGGACGACGTTGGAATCTTTCCTCCCTTTCTTACGACTGTCACGCAGCCTGTCACGTAGCCTGTCACGCAGGATATGATCAGTCGGCTGTCAAAACACTCAACAGTTTATCACGTGCACAATGCAACACATTTTTTTTAAAGAGGCTATGTCACCATATTTAGTGTTATTTTGAAAAGCTAAAAAACGAAAAATAATGGTCCGGTGTTGTTCAAAATAATGGTCCAGTGTTGTTCAAAATAATGGTCCAGTGTTGTTCAAAATAATGGTCCGGTGTTGTTCAAAATAATGGTCCAGTGTTGTTCAAAATAATGGTCCAGTGTTGTTCAAAATAATGGTCCAGTGTTGTTCAAATTGCTTTATGAGTATAATGAAACTATGAACAAGTGTCTCTGACTACAGATGGTCAGGACGGAAGTGGCTCGGCAACTTGAAAAAATTGGCCAATTTTTTCAAGTACGTTCAACGTGTTTTGGAAAATTTGCTAAAAACTGATTATGGTTTATTCTTTGTACAAGAATTTACTTAATATCTTGTTCTTGGTGTTCTAAGAGCGTAAATATATGAAATAATAAATAATATAATATAAATATATGAAATAAGATGCTCAGTTTTACTTCTAGCACAGTCTGAGACAGAAGCATAAAACCTGCCATGACATGGCCCCTTTATAAAGACTATAAAGGTCACGAACCTTGTCAGTATTCTAGGAAAATTATTTGAACTTCCTGTGCAAAACAGACGCTAGTAATCTTTATTCTGGTCAGTTGAGTGGATGTGTTCAGTTTATAATTTTGGAAAAGGAAAATGTTTTTCATTTATATCTCGGTAGAACGATCATTTTTATCTCGAGTAAACGATGTGTTTGACTACCGTGACTACTTAATACTGGCTGGGCTTCTCTGCCACGCAAGTTAGGATAAGCACGCAATGAAAACACCCATCTGCTTATCACGTGAACAATGCGAGAACATATCAGGCATATCAGTGTGGGAACGGTAAAGGTTGGGGTTTTCGGTTTTTCGGTTTTGGTCATTTTCTAGATCGGTTTTTCGGCTTTTGCACTCAAAATTTCCGATTTTTCGGTTTTTGTATCCGTTGTGGTTTTCGGTTTTTCCTTCTTAAACATCCGGTTTTCGATTTTTATGAAAAAGAAAGGCGGTTTTTCGGTTTTGGTTTTTCGCTTCCCAGTTTCCAGACCTTTCTATTTAACCTCTATCAACCCGTGAAAGTTCACGTGATGCGCCACCAAGGTGACGTTGCCGGTGAAAGTGGCCTACAAAAGGCAATAGAAGTTTTGCCTAATCTATTACAATAGCTTTAAAATGAAAGAAGAAAGATGAGCTCATAGAAATCGCTTACAGAGGGCGAGGGCCGTTATGTACAGGTACGACTGTAGTTATATTTCGCTTTGGTATCAAGGGTCATGGGTTATGTTCGGCAGTTTTTCGGTTTTCACGGAAATTTTGAGCGGTTTTCCGTTTCTTATAGACCCCGATGCCCCCCTCGGTAAAAAAAACCGTTTTAACTTCCTCTGCAAAGCAGACGCTGTTTATCGTTATTCAGGTCAGTTGTGTATAAAATGTTCTGTATTTCTTAAACGGGAATTGGTTTTATTTAAGCTTATATCTAAATGATGTGTTTGACTGCTTGGCAATACTTTGCTTCTTAGTCCTAGCTACTATACTAGTAGGCTACTGTGGCAAATCAAGGATTCCTACTGAGTTTTCAGGTAAGCTTATGAAAGTATTCACTTATATTAAATATTTACAGGTACTAACAACAATTTGGCAAGCAATGATACCGATACGCGACAATAATTTCTTCAATCTATAACGACTGTGTTTGTCTGAGACAAAAATGCTAAATTACTTGATAAGAGACCTCATAAAAGTGTAATTACATGTCGTTGAAACGATAGTTTATTCCGAAGTCTGCAATCCGTATCGTGATTGTATAGCACTATAAAAACAACGGCTATAGTCAGAAATCACTATTGGAACATCCTAATTTACTGCGCTTTTCAATAACATGCGGAATCTGAAATTCAAATCACCACCAACTCAACTAACGGTTGCGTTTTTCCCTGCCGTCAATCACATTTTCGGCGGTTTCCGATTACTTCCGAGCGTTTTATAAAGTAGTATAAAAATAGACAGGCTGAACACGACTCCCATTCGTCGCAAAAAAGTATTTAAAAAGCCTAAAGCATAAATCTGTTTTGTAAATCCTTAGGACATTAAATTATCTCATTCCTTGCTTAGAAGAACGTAAGAATTTACTAGCATCCGTGAGATTTACAAAACAGCAACCGTTATGATGCTGCAGATTATCTGTTGGAAGCCAAATCAAATGCTATTTACAAAACAACGGAGGTTTATCGACCCTTTATCCTAACTCCACTGAGACACACTACTCAACTACAGAACTAACTAAGGAGCTAAAAATTATTGCAAGAATTCATGATTTCACTGCAGTGGAATTGTAGGGTAAATACTAAAAGAGGGAATGACCTAAAACCATCTAAAACCACCTAAAACCATCTACAACCACCTACAACCACCTACAACCACCTACAAGGAATGACCTAAAACCATCTAAAACCACCTAAAACCAACTAAAACCACCTAAAACCATCTACAACCACCTAAAACCACCTACGACCATCTTCAGAAATATCAAAAATCCACGCAGAATACTGTTTTTATCATTTCAGTGTCAATTTGATCGATTTCAGGTAGCCTGCGTGCTCACCGGAAATGTTGCGTTCTCTTTCCACGGGTGTCTCGTTTCATGGAAACAAACTTAATACTTGGCAAGAGCGTCTACAAAAGGGAATTTTAGTGACAATTTTGTTGACAAATTTAGCGCGCACCTTCATGATCGATTTCAATATAAATACACGCCGGAAATGTTGTGTTTTGTTTCACCGGTGCCTATCAAAGACTTCTCACCCCAGTGCCCCCTTGTTCGAGTGATGTAAGTATGGCCGGGGATCTCATGTTACATTGACTGTATAGAGAACGAGGATACGTCTGGTGGCATCACACGTTGAAGAAAACAAAATATAGTACATTACTTGACAACAAAATCACGCAAAGATTCGTCACCTTCTATTTCGGACTCTCATCTGTCATCAGATTATTCAAAAGATGCCAGCGTATTACATTTTTGAAACAAACGAAACGGCAAACTGATCATTACGGCAGAAAAACAGAAGCAGAAGCAGAAGCAAATAAAATAAAATAAAAGTGGGAATATAATAGTGCCCAATATTCCACTTTTATTTTATTTTATTTGCTTCTGCTTCCGTTTTTCTGCCGTAAGGATCAGTTTGCCGTTTCTTTTGTTTCACTTCAAGTATTAATAGCGGAGCACTTGCCGGGCCGAAGGCCCGGCTGCGCAGCCCCATACTCATAGAACCTATGCCCGTCATTTTTCATGGTCATGGCTAGCGGAATGTTTCGCGGGCGCGTGTGTGCCCGCCGCCGTACGCCGTACGCCCGCCGTACGCTTTGGGCTAGTCCACAGCTTTGGGCTAAGTCCACAGCCACTCCGACCCACCCCCGAAATTTCGCGCTTGTTGTGTTCTCCTGTGGTCGCAACTTCCAAAATATGTCGCGGTAAGTCGAGAAATTCATCCAGAGTCGAGCCCCAAAGCTACTTCGTTTCCTGGCGGCCATTTTTCCAGTTCAGCGAGCCAGGAGCCAAATTCGTTCACGAAGTACAACACCTAACTCGGTTCATTGAGAAAGTGGACTCTGAACTACCTTCAAGCTTAATGATGCTCATCAGGCAGCTACTAAAGATGAAAAATGGCTGTGGACTTACCAAAAATCGCAGAAACACCATATTGAAGACTTTATTGCAATTCAACAAAGCAAAATGCCAACGTCAGAATGACGTTTCCAGTAAACTCGAGCCTTCAGTGTTTTAGAACAGCAGCACTTTCAATGGTAACTCTAAATATGAAGTCACGAAATCCTATGAAAATCACTCAAAAACGTAAAAATCAGGTGTCAATGGGTTAATAGGGGTTTTATTTACAGTATTATACTGACAATAAATTCGGGACTTTGATAACTGGCCGCTTAACAGGGGGTGGCCGCTTAATAGGTAGCCGCTAAGAAATTTTAATTTCTTAGCGAATATTGCAGTAAGAATTCCATACATAGACCCGGCCTTGCCCGTGCATGATTAATATATATAGTTGGGCTTAGCCTAACAGCGAAGCCCTCTGAAGACCCTCTGAACAAGCATAAATAAGATGAAACTTAACTTAGGTGAAAGGTCGGAAACACAAGAATTAAGATTGACGACCGGGCTATTTTTCAATTTTAGGAATTCTCAAAAACAGTATTATCCGACCGTCTGCACAGTACATTTAGACCGTACAAAAGTTCACAAAAACAACTTTTTCTCCGTTTAGAATAACTATTACGACTATTTTCCGAATAAAATACAGTTGTTGCTTGTCAAAAAATGCCCGAGAAACTGATTTGGAAATCAAAATTGCAAAAATACACAAACATACAGTCGGACCTCTATTAAGCGGCCACCCTCGGGACTTTGAAAACTGGCCGCTTAATAGAGGTTGGCCGTTTAATAGAGGTGCAATATAAATTGGATAGAAATTGCAGTCAACGTAATTTTATTGCCTCTATATAGCAAAAGGCTTGTTGAAAAGTGAACATATGTGAAGATAAATGCAAAAATCATTGAAACAAAAAATTAAGTGCCCTGTGTTTGCGCATTTCAAGTCCGTGCAAAGTTCTAGCTCTAACACAGAGAGCATGTAGTCGATAAGTACAGTATTTTTTGGTGTTGAGTAGGTACAGAAAAATATGCAAATCCATGTAACAAAACATCAAGTTTCTTAGGCCTTTTTTGCACCAATAGTCTGTAACAATTTTAGCTCAAAATATTTCACGGACGATTTATTTAAAATAATCCGTCACTGCTGTTTGCCGTTGTGGAGCTCGGAGTTGTAACGAGAAGATCAAGTCATTTGCCTTTCCGATAGATAGGGCAAGGTCCTGGTAACCGTGAAGTGGAGATTAAATTGCAGTTTTTATTGTTATCAGTTATCACCTTCATATTATCTGTCACCATTTCGCTTGAAAAGATGATTTGCTGGCCGCTTAATAGAGGTAAAAATACAGTAAACACTAAACTTGCAACAGCAAAAAGGTGGCCGCGGCCGCTTAATAGAGGTGGCCGTTGAATAGAGGTATCGAATACAGCACTTTACTGACAAACAATTCGGGACTTTGGAAAGTGGCCGCTTAATCGAGGGTGGCCGCTTAATAGGCGGCCGCTT
This sequence comes from Cladopsammia gracilis, assembly GCA_022457155.1. Lineage (NCBI taxonomy): Eukaryota > Metazoa > Cnidaria > Anthozoa > Scleractinia > Dendrophylliidae > Cladopsammia > Cladopsammia gracilis. The sequence continues at coordinate 588,559 of JAJGOT010000367.1, forward strand.
AATAGAGGTCCGACTGTATTTGCATAAGGCGACGCGAGTATAAAATCTAAGTCTTGTTTTGTTTACATAAAATCGCTTTTCAATCTATGTAATGAATGAACAAACACATAAAAATGGACAACACAATCTTCTTTCGAAAAAATATATTCAAATCTCCATTAGTTTATGTTTAAAAGCAAAACGCGTACCATTTAAGCTTATATCGCATCGAGGCCGAGCCGGGTCTCCGATGAAATTCAAGAAATTAATACAACTGAATTTAAGCTACACGTTTATAAACAATTCTCCAAAACTAACGAGAACACAAAGAAAAAGTCAATCACAGATTGATATCAAGATAAATTCCCATCGAAAAATTTAATCTGTTTTACCTTTAAGTCCCTCGCTTGCTTTGAAATTCAAATCTTCGCTTCTGGTTCTGAAATCCGCAAAAAACAATCATCTCCCGCATTGATAAAAACGTAATACATGAAGTTCCTCGAAGCAAGATTTTATCCCTGAAAGCTCGTCTTTTTCCACTAAAGCGGCTTCAGAGTATTCCTTAATTATAATCCTTGTCTTGAGTAGCAAACCGCGAAATATTCAGGGAAATAACGACTTTAAAACGGTTTTCTCCGCTTAGTAAATTCACAGCAAAACATCAAATGTTTTTCCAGCTGACGTGACATTCGGCCTTGTAACCGCTCGACAAACAAAGCCTCGCTTTGGTTTCAATATAACGTCGAACGCGCATGTTTTGCGACGTCATACGCGCCCGCGAGCTATTGTAGTCCTGCGCGACGGCGGCGGCGGCGGGAAAACGCGCGCCCGCGAAACATTCCGCTAGCCATGACCATGAAAAATGACGGGCTAGGTTCTATCCCCTTGTTCTATGAGTATGGGGCTGCGCAGCCGGGCGAGTGCTCCGCTATGAAAGTACGAAAAAGAACCAAGCACGATAACTAAACTGGACCGACTGAATCTCTTTTCTAGACGCTCTTGCCAAGTAATATATATAGATAGGCAGAGCCTAACAGCGTAGCACTATGAACAAGCCTAACTAAGGTGAAACTTAACTAAGGTGAAACGTCGGAAGCACAAGAATTAACAATTGGTTCATGCTTTAGCGTGCACTATCGAGTTATGGAGCACGTGTGAAGTTTGGAGAGCGCGAAAGAAGCGTAAGAGCCTCGGGCCACTCTAGCTTCTTGGGTGCTCTCCAAACTTCCCACACGTGCTCCATAACTCGATAGTGCACAGCTAAAAGCATGAACCAATTGTTTTATAACATAGTCCGCGGTGGAATTGTGCATCAAATCCGACACGAAAAACGGACAACAATTTCAGAAGTGATTGTTCGCAGTAAGCGAAATATTAAGCAAAATAGGAATTGGTTTTATTTCAAATTTTCTGTTGAAAGCTCGAGTTTTATTTTAATACTCTTTTTATTTTACTTTCTCTTTTTATTTTACTGCTACTCGAGTTTTATTTTTTTTATATACTATCAGCGTGCACTATCGGGATTTTAAGCACGCTCACGTATACTGCATTTGATTGCGCGGCTCTGCTAGCTATGTAATAAAAATATTTTGCTCGCTTTCAGAAGCCGGCCAATTTCCTGCGGCGAGAGATGATGACTCGCGCGTAGAAAAACGAATCTCCATTGCAGTGATGCTTTGTATTTACGAACCATGTTTCACTTTCACTTACGAACTATCCATGTCAACTTTCACTAACGATACAAAAACGCTCGAAAATAATCGGAAACCGCCGAAAATTTGATTGACGGCAAGGAACAACGCAACCGTTGGTGGTGATTTGATTTTCAGATTCCGCCTGTTATTGAAAAGCGCAGTAACTGTTAGCTTATTTACTAGCCATGCACCCGCTTTGCATATCGTCGAAATGACAATAGCCCGGGAATAGCAGTTTAGATCTGTCAGTTTGTATGTCGGAGAAATGAATTGTAACCAAAAATTGACAGAATGAAAGACTAGCTGAGCCGAAAATATTGTTTAAAACAACAAGGCTCCGTTTAGCCTGCGTGGCAAACGCTGGAAGAGAAAAGAGTTCGGGGGTTTTCCAACGCGGGCAAAACGAGCGGGGCATAGAGAGCGTGCGGAGCGAGAAGGAGGGGAAATCTTTCAGGAAATTGTGCTACCCGATGTCTGATCATGTGTCTCCCTCCCGTTTCTAGCGCCTGTCACGCAGGCTAGGATCAACACGCAATGAAAATACTTATCTGCTTGAACTGTACACACTAAACATTCTTGTAAGATCACGAGGCATATCAGCAGTGGAAAAGGGAAAAAGCCCTTTTCAATTTCCTGTACGAAACCGAAACTGTTAATCGTTTAATATTAATTCAGGTCAGTTTAATATTAATTCGGTTTCGCATACAGAAGGTCTGCTCTTTGTTTAGACGGGGGTACACCTGAATTTCAGTGAAATTTTAAGAGGTTTAAAGAAGGGATAGAAGAAAGAAAATGATTTTTGGAACACCAACAGACAGTTGATATCTGCACACGAGCACCCCAGGTATAGTGGACTATTTTTGTGTCCACCTATTAGTTATTAACTACAAAATAGATCTAATTTTAACTAATTTTAATTTTAATTCATTAAATCTTCAATATTTCTTATTTCGCTAAATTTAGCAAATCCTTTGAGAAAAACTATTTCCTCCCAAACAAACCCAAAAATCGCAAAAAAAAATTAACAAAACGCCCCAAATTAACAATAGATTCATGAGATGAGTATAATTAGAGTTTTTGGACTGCTTGAGATGTGAATGAGATATTGCCATTAAACCCATTTTAAGTGGTGGAAAAATGGCATTCGGGTGTACTCCCTTCAACATGATTCCTAGACTACTGCGTAAAACCAAGGAATCCTACCAGGTTTTTATTTTTTATTTTTTTTATTTTTTTTTTATTTTTTAATTTTTTTTTTTAATTTTTTTTTTTAATAATTTACTTCAGCAATTACAAGTTCTTACATTTACATTTGTATAGAAAAATAAAACAAGTTAACAAGATAACAGACAAAAGCAACATGGTAATAACTATAAATAAAAGAAATAAAGTAAACAAACTTATAAAGTATAATTACAAAATATTGAATTGATGCTCAAAAAGGGATGTTCAAAAATCAAGCATTAAAAAAAAAAAAAATGTATCGGGGATATACCGGTAGTAACTGCTTGGGTATTTAAAGGTTTTTAGGTAAATATTCATTTATATTGGAACCAGCTCCTAAGGTTAACTACTGCATCCGCTTTGCATGTTGTTGGAGCATGCAATAGCTGCAGTACATAAGGATTAAGATTAGTGTGCACAAAATATTTTTGTAACACCACGATGCACATCAATATTAACAGATAAAAAAAAACAATTTAACTTCCTGTACAAAGCTGCGCTGTTAATCATTATTCAGGGTCAGTTGTGTACATGTATAAAAATGTTCTTTATTTCTTAAACAGGTATTGTTTTTATTTACATCCATTACTTCCTAGGCTGCTGTGGCAAATCAAAAAGATCAAGCAATTCAACTGGGTTTAAGGTGGGTTACTCAATGTGTTTTATGTTTTATTACATCCATTTTGAAATTACTGGTGATCCTTGCAATCTGATTGGCTCTCAGCAGTGTGATTTATTCCCGAATCGCACTATTTTTTACTCCAAATCGCATCTTTTTCTCAGCAGTGCGATTTATTCCCGAATCGCACTGTTGTTTGCTCTAAATCGCATTTTTTTCTCAGCGGTGCGATTTATTCCCGAATCGCACTATTTTTTGCTCTAAATCGCATCTATAAGTCAAATCAATGTTGGTACTGACTAAAATCCTGTGTTTGGGCAATTAAATTGTGCGATTTCAAAATGGATGTAATAAAGTGGTAATTGAACACAGTGGAGTGCAATTTGGTCTGAAATCATACTTGTGATTTCAAATCGAACTCGCGCTTTGCGCTCGTTCGATTTTGAATCACGCGTATGATTTCAGACCAAATTGCACTCCATTGTGTTCAATTACCATTATGTATCAGTGTTGTATTCTGTTTCCGGGAAATTAAATAAGGGACTGATGTAATAATTAAGATGAGGACATGTTCAGGAGTGAAAAACAGAAATAACTATCTTTCTTACTGGGCATCAAAGAATAATTGTATTTCTTTTGGTCAGGAATAAACACGAACAACATACCTTAAGTGGTAAAATTAATACAGGATACAATTTTTAAGAGAATACCAATGGAGTAATTCAAATATCACGCTTCTAAAGAACATAACAGGGAAAAATTAGATTGAAAAATCAGTCTGTCATTTTTAACCTGGTTCAGTTACTATTGATGAAGTTAAGAGTCATAATCAGCAGCCTAGAGCACTGCTCTAGATTAAGATCTATATTTTTAAAATGCTCAAGGAAATGCGTGCACTATGATATATTGGTAAAAAGGCATGAGCAAATTCTTGTCCCTTTGTGGTCATTTTTATTTTATAAAAGAAATAAAAAAACTTGTTCCTCATGCATTGTTCAGTAATGTTATATAAGCAATGGAAATTTTTAAGAACACTTGGTTCTCCTGCACTTCTCTCTTGTTCTAAAATATTAATAATACCCGCATGCTTATATAACTCAACAATGCACTTGGCGCATTTTGTATGGAGTCGTAAACAAAGTTTCTGATTGCGCGAAACAAAAGTTGGCTTATATCAGCAGCCCGCCAACCACTAAGTATACAAACTGGGACCAAACGGCTGGCTTGAGAAGCCCAACGGATTGTACATGTAAGTGATGCAATCACATTTTTAAAAGCAAACAATAAATTAATAAAATGTCTTAGGAGCTAGCGTGGCATAGTAACACACATTGTTGACAGGTAGACCACTGCATGGATGATGTAATATGTTGAATTTGATTACTCATTAATTCTTTGACTGCTCTGTGAAACAACAAAAAACTTAGACAGAGTTTTGTAAACGTTAACTTCAGACTTTTTAGGCTGCTCTTGCATGACGCATTTGAAACATTTAATTTTCTGCTTACATTCATAAAAGTTCAAAGTAAACCACTTTTAAAAAACATGTTATGTGTTAGTCAATTCTAGCAGTGCCCCCCCCCCCCCCCCCGGGGGGGATACTCCCTTATATACGCTATATAGGCATGTACCGCCCGATAGGGTAGGGTTTTTTAGGTGCTCAGTCCTTACCCTTGTAAAAATCGCGGCGAGTTTTTGGCCGCCGCGATTTTGGGATTGCGGCGCGATCGCGGTCAACATCGCGTCGCGATCGCGCCGCGATTGAAAAATCGTGGCGGCCAAAAACGCGGAGAATATCGCGCCGCGATCGCTGTGACATCACGCCGCGATCGCGCCATGCTGCCGTATTTACAAATGACAGTGACATCGCGCCGTGATCCTAAAACCGCCTCGTGATCGCGGTGAGTTCGCGGCTCGAATAAGTGGTTTTCATGGCGTCCATGTTGGTGATCACAAGCAATATAACCTTTTGCATACTGTAACAGTGTATTAATTAGTTTAAAACGGGATGGAAATTTCATTGTTTTGACCACCAACATGGCTACCACAGTCAGATTCGAATTCGGCGACCAAAACTAGATTTGCTTCAAAAAAAATCATGAAAACAGTTATATACTAAACAAAGAACGTAAAAAGTTAATTGAAAGTATATTTCCACTGAGGACCTGTTCAGCATTCAAGCTCTTCGCCAAAAAAAGGAAAAAAAAAAATGTCCTCGCCAGGGTTTGAACTCCGCACCGTTTGGCTTCAAAGGCATCGTACAAACCACCCTACCACCTAAGCCTATACTTTAACTCCCTGGGAAATTTAATTATTTGACCGAAGTTCTTGGCTTCCGGCCAACTTTTCTGTTAACTGTTAACTTTTCTGTTAATCAAATAAATGTTTCGTTTATTTTAGTTTTAGATGTAAAGCATCATTTGAATGGTTAGCTTGAATATTTCTAATCAAAACTGCTTATAAAGGGGAATGTTTTACATTGATATCCGAGCGATGTGTGACTGTTGTAATTTTTCTCGTAGACTACTGTGCAAATCAAACAATAACGGAGTTTTTGCTATATTGAGGTATGTATTCGATTACTCCTTTAACATATCGTATTACTCTTGCATTCTGCTTTGGGGAAAATCATGGACTGATTTAATATTAGAATAGGGCAAAAGTACACTTTTAAGAATAGCTGTCTGACATCTTTCTCTTTGAAGCGGAATATGAAAGAACTCTTTTGATCTCGTATCTGAATATGAGAGTAATTACCTCATGCGCGAAGCGCTATGAGGTCATAAAATGGGCTTCGTTTTTCTTCGTCGTTTTTTTTTTTTTTTTTTGGTGTGACATTTGTGCATGCAAATTTATGCACGCATATATTATTGCTAACCGGGTCGTCAGGTCACATAAACATTCTACAAAAATGGCTGCCGCGCTCGGCGTGTGCTTTGTTTTCAAAACCATAGTTTTGTCTTGTCGGAGTAATAACACACATCCAAAATATTTGAAATGGAAAGAGAAAGCTTTAAAGAATACTCAGAAGCCGCTGTAGTGGAGAAACAGGAGAGCTTTCTTTAAGCGACGAAATCTTGCTTCGAGGAACTCCATACGTATTTCTCAATGCGCGGTGATGTTTCTTTCGAAGAAGCGGAGTTTTAGAATTTTCAAACAGCCGAGGGACTTTATACCATAAAAGAAATTACATTTTTCGGTGAGAATTTATGTTGAAATCAATTTGTGGTAGACGTTTTCTTAGTTTGTGTTCTCGTTTAATAGTTTTGGAGCGGTCAGTGTAAAACGCAGACTGCAGACCGGGGGTAAAATGCAGACTGAGGGTAAAATGCAGACTGCAGACTGCAGACCAGGGGTAAAATGCAGACTGAGGGTAAAATAAAATATTAATAACCCTAACCCTAACCCCAACCCTACCCTCAGTCTGCATTTTACCCCCGGTCTGCAGTCTGCGTTTTACACTGACCGGTTTTCGAGAGATTTTCCATGATATTATGTAAACAAAACAAGACTTGAATTTTATAGTTCTATTAAACTTCACACACGTCGCCTTACGCAGAGATGTCTGTATAGTTTTTGCAATTTTGATTTCCAAATCAGTTTCTCTTCAATTTTCAATACTATTTTATTCGGAGTAGTCGTACCAGTTATAGACAAAAAAATTGGACGCACCGTTTTGCAAATACGCATTAAATTTTATTTCTACAATTGGGCTGAAATGTAGAATACCCGGTCACTTATTTGCATGTCATTGAATATAAATGGTTTCTTTTGTTTTCAAATACCTCGTTCTACCAAACGTTTTAGGGATATGTAAATAAGTGGCTGCTTGGTATTCTAAAATCGCTTCTTATTTTGTGATGTTTATAAATAAATATAATTTGCAGACGCTACAAGCGCTCCGCGCTGCAATTAGGATAAAAAAAATCGCCAAGCCTTCCGGAAGCAGAAAATCACTGAATCCTGATAAGCGTTTAACTTTTTTATTCAAGGGAAAGACTTTTTCATTCAAGGAAATATGAGTTAACCTTTAGAAAAAAATATTTTCGATTCATGATCGTGAACAAACAGCGCGCGATCGAATTACATTTCACACGCGATCGAATTACATTTTACACAAAATTTGCATGAAACGAAGCTTGGCTGGAAAAAACTAATGTATGGCAAAATCGAAGCAATTATTTAAGGAACTAGCATTATAGAAGAATTTCATTTATTTGGTCTTGAAATCACAGGGTGTTTTTTCCATGATGCATCACGCAATATTTATTTTTAAAATGTTTCACCAATTTATTGCACTCGTCACTACAGTTTTGACATTATAAAAGCAGAATCTCCTGAATGCGATTAAATGTATTTTTTCATTACCTTTATATTTTGGGCTTCCAAAAATTAATTGAAAATCCAGGTAGTAGGAGGGGTCTCTAGGCTTGGAAATCCAGGCGGGAGGGGGAGTCTAGCGGGCCAGGAAATCCGGGCGGGGGGAAGGGGTAAAAAAATCTTGCCATTCGTCTGTGGGGTGGGGGGGGGGGGATGGATTCTTTCTGGAATAACCCAATGTAATACAAATAATTCACGGTTTGGGAAGTATTAGACTAGTGTGGGTTTGATCAGGAATCAATGAGTGATGGTGCAATGTGTGTCACGCAAAATTCGTTGAGGAGGGAGGGGTGCCTGACCCGTTTAAAATAAACGGTAACTTTCTTACACAAGCGCATGAGTATAGGCTACTGGTAGCCTCTTGTTTATTAATTAATACCTCGCCCTAATGTCAGACAAGCAAACAAGACTAAGAATGCATGTAGTTCTAATATAGTGGCGTCAATCTTTGTTGCTTGAAGTAGATTTGAGAAGAATTTATAGATTAAGTCCAACAAATGCTATTGCAAGAATACAGGAGATTTCAGCATTGAAACGATCGATCATTCAACATTATGCTAAAAAGTGCCATCTTTAAATTTTTAGGTTTAGAAATACGTGAAATATTGAATCGAACATGATGGAATATTTCCATATCTCTTATCGATTGCATTTAAGCCTTTAAAAAAGTTACATTGCAACCACTTTAAAATTAAATGTAGTGCAGCTTGACTTACTATTCCCCCTTTAAATGACCCAATTTATACTAGAGATGGAGCTACTAACAAATCACACAATTAACTTCCTGTGCTTAGTAGTCAGTAGTCATGTGATAAATTATACAATTAACTTTCCATGCTTAGTAGTTAGTAGTCAGAAGTCATCATTACTAAGGTTCAGCATTGTTATCTTTGGTTATTTCGTAAATAGGAAATGTTTTATATTTATATCTGAACAATGTGTTTGACTGCTGTGTAATACTTTACATTCCAGGTTACTGTGGCAAATCAAGGGATCCTACCGGGTCTTTAGGTGAGTATTCAGTTATTTAGATTGCATGATTCGTATATTCTGAAGGCGGGTAATAATATTGAAAATAAGAAAATAAGAATATGGACAACTGTATGAGTGGAAAATGCAGATATTACCTACAACCGTGGACAAAATAGCTTAGGACACACAAGAAAATACTACACGATGACAATTTTTTTCGAAAAAAAAAAATATCCAAAAAAAAAAATATCGTTCCATTTCCTGGTCTCCCCTCCCCCCCCCAATACAACTTTGAGGCATTGTGGATTGGCCTACATGCATAAAACTCAACATTGTATTGGGGGTGGGGAGGGGGAGGTAAAGACAAAGACAATAAGGTGAAGTGTCCCAAGACTTCTGACCAAGATTGTAGTTCTTGGGAAAATATGTGCATGTGTTAGCTTTTTAATACAGTCGAACCTGTATTAAGCGGCACCGTCTTAAGCGGTCACCCTCTATTAAGCGATCACTTAACAAATCCCCGGAATTAAATGGATCCCCATAGTTACTGTAAACTTGACCTCTTTTAAGCGGTCACCTCTATTAAGCGGTCAGTTAGCTATTCCCCGGGCCGAGGTGACCGCTTAATAGAGGTTTGACTGTAACTCCCAAATCCCGACTTAGAACTGTTTAAATATCCTGAAATGTAAACGATTTAGTCTGTTCTGAAAATTAAACAGCCCGAAAGATTTAACCTCTCGAAAGTGTTAGGCGTAGTTGTTATTGACTCCGAAAACATCAAGTCACATTTTCGGTTTGAGAATTTTTACTTTTAAGTAATGATCCGCATAAGAAGGAAAGTGCTGAACGGCAATGCACGATGGAATGTCAACATTTTTCATTGTTACAACTAGTGATCTCATTGGCCAAGACTCAAAAACCGCTAAAAAGTTAAGGTTCAAGGTGCATTTTGTCTATTTTTTTTTTAATGTTTTAAGTAATTTGAGACCCAATCGCTCAACATGCAATTTTTAAAAGAGATTGTATTTGGGGAAATTCATCAAAAAAGCAAAATTGTTAGCTATTGTCTTCTGCTCTTCTGATAGGTTAAGCACGAACATTTCCCAAAATTTATTTGACGTAAATGGGTTTTCTATATTTTTATACTGAAATATAATTATGAGCCATCAGCCCCTCCTCTATTCTTGAAACCAAAGATATTCTATGTGGGAAAAAGCCAATGCCGCAGAACAATGAAGTTTACCGTAGTTCTTATGTGGAGCATTACTTAATCTAATTGTTTTGCGGGAAAATGGGGCAGTATGAGCATCCCAAACACCTATTTGGCGCCGTACAAAACGTACTGAATAACAAATGTGAGAGGGTTTAGAATAAATGTCTTAGCCGAATTTGTGGGCCCACAGATCATTATATTTCTAAATTTGCTATGACCCTTCTCAAGCAGTTCCTTTATGGCTTTGGTGAAAGCTTGCTTGCAAATGCCATTCTGTGCTAACACTTCAAGTGCATTAAATCATCAAAAGAAACAAACATGAATCTCTAAAGCCTTTGGTGAACTTGGTTCGTGTTTGGGTGCCACTGAGCCATCGAAGTCAGTGAGTCGTACAAAACTATATACCTGCTCAGTCCTACTTGTGAGTAATATAAACCTTTCACATTCCGAATTATAAAATCCAGAGTGGAGCAATGCAAATATGTTCACTAGAACGCTTTTATTCTTAAGTTATACGTAACATGTATAAAAACTATCTACGAATACATTTTACTATTCGTGACAATATACATGTACGTTGTTCAATCATTGAAAGCAAAAATGTCAAATTTTTGGTTTATTTGATCTTTAAATAAAGAAAATGAATAGTTCAGTATTATAAGTGACCGAGAGCTCGCACGACAAGAAAAAATTTCCTCCAAGGAACACAAACGATGGTCTGACCGTTTTTTTTGCTTTGATCCTGTTTTTCAGTGAAAATGAACCATTCTTGTGAGCAGGTTCCTTTTTTACAGTATGCTTTTGACTTTCACGACAGTAAATAAAGGGACATTTTTGAAGTTCAAACGATCAGTTTTTGTTCAAACAGATTCTTCAACTGAAATGAAATAATAAGTTGTTTACACATCCATGTGATTAAAAATTATACAATATAATGTAATATTTATAACACATAGGAGCGTTACAGGCGTTTACATAAGCATAATCTGATGAAACATTTTAAACCTAACTGTGAGAAAAAAAATCGTCGGTCGGGCTCTACTGTAACCTTTCCCATCGTGGTCCCATTCTTATTATATCACCCTTCCCATTGTAACCCAATTTCCATCACTAATCATATCCCCACTCCCTTCACATCTCCATTCCCATCATATCCCCAGTCCCATCATATCCCAAATTTACACCTATATGCTTAAAACTAAATATGATATTAGAAGCACAGTTTTTAATATCAAGACAGAAATACAGTCACCCCCAAATTTACACCTTTCATATCAAGATAGCAATACAGTCACCCCCAAATTTTCACCAAAAAAAATTAAGGAAAAATGAGAAAAAAGAGGAATACCAGTGGCACACCCTCCTGCAGACAGATAGTGTTGTCCTTTTCGATTTGAATTTGGTCAAGGCATTATTTTTAAAAGGGGCTGTTCGTTAGCAAATGGGCTTCTCGTTAAGTAAGAGGCACAAACTTTCAAGGCAGGGGAACTGGTTATTCAACCAGGACTGAAAAATATGATACTTGGCTATAATCAGAGAGTGATTTAAGGCGTGGGAAAGAGTAGATTCTGGTTTGTAGCCATAAACAATATCTGTAGCATTTAAGATTTCATTTTAAGATCTTTTATCATTCCGCCATGCGATGGCATTTTTCCAAACCGCTTGTACTACGGGCCATTCATAAAGTAAATGAATTAAAGTTTCTCGTCGACCGGAAGTTACTTTTTGTTATTCTTGGTGGAAGTTACGGCGATCGCATCTTGGGGAAGTTTACAGTTTCACAACTACCCTCCGCGTAACGCGCTTAAGCGCCAATGAAAACACTTGACAACTATGGAGTGTGACTCGTGCTGGGTGCCTAATGGACATTATGGACCAGCTTTATTACAAGATGTCTGGGAATACATAATGACAATATAGTTTAGCTAAATAATGCACAAGGTGAAACGAAATATATACGATTCAAAAAATTACAAATGATCTTAAACCTAATGTCAAAATTACAAAATTCGTTAATTCATTTAATAAGATCTACATAGATGCGCATGGGTGCCTAATGTACACTATGGACCCGCTTTATTACAAGTTGTCTGTGCAAAACAATTTTTTTTTCTAAATACATAATGACAACATAGCTTAGCTAAATAATGCACAAGGTGAAACGAAATCGATTCCAAATTACAGAATACATTAATTCAAATTTATAAGATAGATATGCACACAGTAAGGAAAGTGAAATGCGAATGAAATACAAAACAATGATACACTGCCCGGTACGAAAACCCGCAATAAAACCCATTGGGAGAAAAAAACCGGGAACGTACTCCTCGATCGAATGCAGCGTATTGAGCTCCGAGGATTAGAGCTTTAGACTAACTTTGGTAACAAGTTTGGTCACAGACGACGGCAGTCCAAAAGTCGAGATAGCAAAAAAAAAAACGCTTATACGTCTATATTTATACAAATATTCATTGTGTACAATACGAACGACATTTTGATTATCTGAGAAGATCTTAATCTTCTTACCCATGAAAGAGCTCTGAAAGCTTTTCAAGGCTAAGAAAATAGCCAAAAACTCGCGAAAGGAAGAGCTCTTTGCACTTACCGGAACAAAACTTCCATTCACAACTAATAGTGATATGAGCGCCATAGCCATACTCACTGGCATGGCAGGTTAAAACTGCGCTAGACGACAAAGGTCTATTTATCAAATAGCCGTTAAAGGCTTCTACGTGCGATAACCACAATTTCAACTCCTGTAAAACTCCATCAGGTGCGACAAGAACATCGTCCCACGAGTGCCGCAATTGAATGAATAAATACATTTGTCTGGTAAATAATCTGGCAATAGGCCCTAACGCAACGGTAAGAGAAATCACAAATCCAGAAACACGAGCTATGTCCCTAACTCGAAGATTAGGAAATTCAAGAAAAAGCCCGGACAAGACTGACTTTAATTTCACAATCTTTTTCTCGGGAAATACCTAACGGCTCCGTTGAAAGACCATGAAAACCCTAGAAATTTCCAAAAATTCGAATTAATGTCCAGATGATGATAGCCCGACTCAATGTCGAAGGTGAAAAACCAAACATTATCTCGAAACATAACAGCTAGAGTAGGAAGACCTTCATATTTCAACTTAAACTTCTTAACAAAAGTATTAACAGATCTACTAAGGTCTAAAACTAAACGCCGCTAACGTCCTACCACGACGGAAAGAGGATTACAACAAAAAGGTCTCGAAATACTTCTATCACACATCGATTCAGTAAAAGCTCGTTAATAGCCGTGACAACAAAATCTGCATTATTTAGCGCACTCCTGTTGTTCTTAAGGTAACAAGGTGGGGGTAAAGCCACAAACGGGATCATGTAACAATACAACAAAACTCCAATTACGAGGGCAGACAGCTGCAAATTATTGAACCATCAAGCTTTGCGAACAGCAATAAGGCCTTGAACAGACTGCTCAAGAGAGGAATCCTCGATCACATCAGCGCTCTTGAAATCTAATATATCTATAGAATCCGTTTCACCTGTATTGTTGTACTGAAACAGATCAACAACACCGGACAAAGAATTACTTGGGTTCTTGATTGGTTGGCATAATGGTTGGCTGCATAGGTAACTGGACCGGCTGAGGCGGGCGAGTTCCTTGAACGATAACAGCTTCTCCAGAAATGGCCTGGCTTACCATAGATGTAGCAGCCGCTCATAGAAGAAAAAACAGGAAATTTTTTAGTATATCTAGGAGAAAGGCATCTTGAATTAGGCTTAAATTTATTGGCCTTTTTATTCTTTTCCGCCTTTTTCTTCTCCCTTTGACTTTCCACATCTTTGAGAACCTTGCGAATCCTTTTCTCGTCAGACTCACCCTCAGCTAAAGGAATCTGTTTATAATCGATAACAAAATCCCAACCGTGTAGATCGGCGAAAATTATGTGCTTTAAACGAGTAGCAACAAAGATCTTACCTTCCTCTAAGACATTCCTGACTTCGAGGAGTTTGCCAGAATGGAGGGATTGAATAGCACTGTCGAGATAAGTACCGACCTTCTCTTGTACTGCTCCTCGTTGCCCTTAGATTTAAAGGAATGGCGAGTCGAGGTTTCTAAACGAATTCTCTTGACTGCGGAGTTGATGGACTCGTCGTTCTGCCTTTTTAATTCTTCCTTAAAAGTGCCAAGTTCGTGCGACAGAAAATTTCTCAGCTCTGCAAACATCGGTGGCGGAGCGGCAGACGAATCAGTTGCCGCGGGGCCCACAGAAAGAGAAGGAGCGGAGACTGTTGGTCCTTGGGAAGAAACGGTATCTGTAACCGGAGCAATGGCAGAGTATCGATGATCAGCAATGCGTTGAAACAAATGACGCGTCGTATATCCGACGTAATTTGAATCACACAAATCACATCTGTAGTTCCTTGTACCGGTCACTTAAGGCACGGTGCCCTTCAAGTAGCTCGTTTGTATTATCTTGAAAGGTGTGTAGAACTTCCCAAATGTCTTTTATTTCAGCCATGTTGGCACTGATTTCCAAGGTGGTTTCTCAACGTCTGGCGAACTACTACTTCTCTCGGCCCGTTTGCCTCGAAAATGAGATGTCATAAGACGTCCTTTGCGTTTTTCTTAACTACTTCGGAGGGGAAAAGGAGGCAGACTGCTGAAACATACTGCCGTCCGCCATCAAGGACCACGTTTCTTACTGAAAGCGTAACCCATTATGAGATAAATAAGGGAACGAAATATGATGAGGTCTCTCTGCGCTTGTCAGTGGAAAACGCGAGAGCGGCTTTTTGCGAAAAATATTTGAAGGATAATGAACACAATAACCTGTATTTTGGCTTTAAAATTATACACGGATATTTGTTCTTAAACATTATCTGTTCCTCGAAACTCACACCCTTCCTCGAGCTTCCCTGTTGGAAAACTGTTCGCTTCTCGGAACAGATAATGTCCGCGGACAAATATATGTGCATATTTTAGGGATAAATAAAAGTTATTGTATACATAACTTTCAACTCGACAATTAATAGCAAGTTACCAAGCAGCTTAAAATATATCCTTCACATTGATTGAAAAATTTCAAATAGACAAGTGAACTGCCAAACCGCTAAAATAAGCTTATAACCTCCACGATCAATATACTTTAGAATAGGTAGAAATACAGTGAACACGATCATTTCATTTGATTAAAAACATCCAAACATCCTCGTTATCTTCAGATGATGGTAAACAAAAAAGACTAGTCGCTGTATGACATTTATACGACCAAAAACGTTGACAAAAGTGCCCATCACACTAAAGGATTCTACGGGAATTACCACGTAAACAAACCAATGTGTCATCCTTTTTACGTTGTTTATGTCATCACTTGCCCCCACTCGCCTCCGTCTCACCCAACATGTGAAGCCACTTTTGAACCGAAGTGCTGCATCTTTGAGCAGCTAAAAAAACGATTTTCCTGGAAATAATAATTTTTGTTCTTCGGACATAATAGACAACTGAGAAACGAACGAAAAAACATTCGCTTCATAGGCACTTTAATGCTTTTGTAATCTGGGATTACAAATGGGATAATGAAAGAATTGAATTTTGGTGGTTGTTTTGCTACACCTTTTAAGGTGAATTCCTTCATCAATTGTGTAAGCAAGGACCATTATGCTACCGTGGAACATTTAATAGATTCTTTTAAGAACTTTTTGTAATTATATGGCTTTCGGTACCGTACAAAATTCATTCTATTTTGATACCCACGAGGATACATGTTATAATTAAATATCAGATGACACTGCAGCAATATTGGAACACCGGAAGCATCTATGATGCTGAATACTGTATATGAATGAAATCGTTCGATTTTGAATCACGCGTATGATTTCAGACCAAATTGCACTCCATTGTGTTCAATTACCATTATGTATCAGTGTTGTATTCTGTTTCCGGGAAATTAAATAAGGGACTGATGTAATAATTAAGATGAGGACATGTTCAGGAGTGAAAAACAGAAATAACTATCTTTCTTACTGGGCATCAAAGAATAATTGTATTTCTTTTGGTCAGGAATAAACACGAACAACATACCTTAAGTGGTAAAATTAATACAGGATACAATTTTTAAGAGAATACCAATGGAGTAATTCAAATATCACGCTTCTAAAGAACATAACAGGGAAAAATTAGATTGAAAAATCAGTCTGTCATTTTTAACCTGGTTCAGTTACTATTGATGAAGTTAAGAGTCATAATCAGCAGCCTAGAGCACTGCTCTAGATTAAGATCTATATTTTTAAAATGCTCAAGGAAATGCGTGCACTATGATATATTGGTAAAAAGGCATGAGCAAATTCTTGTCCCTTTGTGGTCATTTTTATTTTATAAAAGAAATAAAAAAACTTGTTCCTCATGCATTGTTCAGTAATGTTATATAAGCAATGGAAATTTTTAAGAACACTTGGTTCTCCTGCACTTCTCTCTTGTTCTAAAATATTAATAATACCCGCATGCTTATATAACTCAACAATGCACTTGGCGCATTTTGTATGGAGTCGTAAACAAAGTTTCTGATTGCGCGAAACAAAAGTTGGCTTATATCAGCAGCCCGCCAACCACTAAGTATACAAACTGGGACCAAACGGCTGGCTTGAGAAGCCCAACGGATTGTACATGTAAGTGATGCAATCACATTTTTAAAAGCAAACAATAAATTAATAAAATGTCTTAGGAGCTAGCGTGGCATAGTAACACACATTGTTGACAGGTAGACCACTGCATGGATGATGTAATATGTTGAATTTGATTACTCATTAATTCTTTGACTGCTCTGTGAAACAACAAAAAACTTAGACAGAGTTTTGTAAACGTTAACTTCAGACTTTTTAGGCTGCTCTTGCATGACGCATTTGAAACATTTAATTTTCTGCTTACATTCATAAAAGTTCAAAGTAAACCACTTTTAAAAAACATGTTATGTGTTAGTCAATTCTAGCAGTGCCCCCCCCCCCCCCCCGGGGGGGATACTCCCTTATATACGCTATATAGGCATGTACCGCCCGATAGGGTAGGGTTTTTTAGGTGCTCAGTCCTTACCCTTGTAAAAATCGCGGCGAGTTTTTGGCCGCCGCGATTTTGGGATTGCGGCGCGATCGCGGTCAACATCGCGTCGCGATCGCGCCGCGATTGAAAAATCGTGGCGGCCAAAAACGCGGAGAATATCGCGCCGCGATCGCTGTGACATCACGCCGCGATCGCGCCATGCTGCCGTATTTACAAATGACAGTGACATCGCGCCGTGATCCTAAAACCGCCTCGTGATCGCGGTGAGTTCGCGGCTCGAATAAGTGGTTTTCATGGCGTCCATGTTGGTGATCACAAGCAATATAACCTTTTGCATACTGTAACAGTGTATTAATTAGTTTAAAACGGGATGGAAATTTCATTGTTTTGACCACCAACATGGCTACCACAGTCAGATTCGAATTCGGCGACCAAAACTAGATTTGCTTCAAAAAAAATCATGAAAACAGTTATATACTAAACAAAGAACGTAAAAAGTTAATTGAAAGTATATTTCCACTGAGGACCTGTTCAGCATTCAAGCTCTTCGCCAAAAAAAGGAAAAAAAAAATGTCCTCGCCAGGGTTTGAACTCCGCACCGTTTGGCTTCAAAGGCATCGTACAAACCACCCTACCACCTAAGCCTATACTTTAACTCCCTGGGAAATTTAATTATTTGACCGAAGTTCTTGGCTTCCGGCCAACTTTTCTGTTAACTGTTAACTTTTCTGTTAATCAAATAAATGTTTCGTTTATTTTAGTTTTAGATGTAAAGCATCATTTGAATGGTTAGCTTGAATATTTCTAATCAAAACTGCTTATAAAGGGGAATGTTTTACATTGATATCCGAGCGATGTGTGACTGTTGTAATTTTTCTCGTAGACTACTGTGCAAATCAAACAATAACGGAGTTTTTGCTATATTGAGGTATGTATTCGATTACTCCTTTAACATATCGTATTACTCTTGCATTCTGCTTTGGGGAAAATCATGGACTGATTTAATATTAGAATAGGGCAAAAGTACACTTTTAAGAATAGCTGTCTGACATCTTTCTCTTTGAAGCGGAATATGAAAGAACTCTTTTGATCTCGTATCTGAATATGAGAGTAATTACCTCATGCGCGAAGCGCTATGAGGTCATAAAATGGGCTTCGTTTTTCTTCGTCGTTTTTTTTTTTTTTTTTTGGTGTGACATTTGTGCATGCAAATTTATGCACGCATATATTATTGCTAACCGGGTCGTCAGGTCACATAAACATTCTACAAAAATGGCTGCCGCGCTCGGCGTGTGCTTTGTTTTCAAAACCATAGTTTTGTCTTGTCGGAGTAATAACACACATCCAAAATATTTGAAATGGAAAGAGAAAGCTTTAAAGAATACTCAGAAGCCGCTGTAGTGGAGAAACAGGAGAGCTTTCTTTAAGCGACGAAATCTTGCTTCGAGGAACTCCATACGTATTTCTCAATGCGCGGTGATGTTTCTTTCGAAGAAGCGGAGTTTTAGAATTTTCAAACAGCCGAGGGACTTTATACCATAAAAGAAATTACATTTTTCGGTGAGAATTTATGTTGAAATCAATTTGTGGTAGACGTTTTCTTAGTTTGTGTTCTCGTTTAATAGTTTTGGAGCGGTCAGTGTAAAACGCAGACTGCAGACCGGGGGTAAAATGCAGACTGAGGGTAAAATGCAGACTGCAGACTGCAGACCAGGGGTAAAATGCAGACTGAGGGTAAAATAAAATATTAATAACCCTAACCCTAACCCCAACCCTACCCTCAGTCTGCATTTTACCCCCGGTCTGCAGTCTGCGTTTTACACTGACCGGTTTTCGAGAGATTTTCCATGATATTATGTAAACAAAACAAGACTTGAATTTTATAGTTCTATTAAACTTCACACACGTCGCCTTACGCAGAGATGTCTGTATAGTTTTTGCAATTTTGATTTCCAAATCAGTTTCTCTTCAATTTTCAATACTATTTTATTCGGAGTAGTCGTACCAGTTATAGACAAAAAAATTGGACGCACCGTTTTGCAAATACGCATTAAATTTTATTTCTACAATTGGGCTGAAATGTAGAATACCCGGTCACTTATTTGCATGTCATTGAATATAAATGGTTTCTTTTGTTTTCAAATACCTCGTTCTACCAAACGTTTTAGGGATATGTAAATAAGTGGCTGCTTGGTATTCTAAAATCGCTTCTTATTTTGTGATGTTTATAAATAAATATAATTTGCAGACGCTACAAGCGCTCCGCGCTGCAATTAGGATAAAAAAAATCGCCAAGCCTTCCGGAAGCAGAAAATCACTGAATCCTGATAAGCGTTTAACTTTTTTATTCAAGGGAAAGACTTTTTCATTCAAGGAAATATGAGTTAACCTTTAGAAAAAAATATTTTCGATTCATGATCGTGAACAAACAGCGCGCGATCGAATTACATTTCACACGCGATCGAATTACATTTTACACAAAATTTGCATGAAACGAAGCTTGGCTGGAAAAAACTAATGTATGGCAAAATCGAAGCAATTATTTAAGGAACTAGCATTATAGAAGAATTTCATTTATTTGGTCTTGAAATCACAGGGTGTTTTTTCCATGATGCATCACGCAATATTTATTTTTAAAATGTTTCACCAATTTATTGCACTCGTCACTACAGTTTTGACATTATAAAAGCAGAATCTCCTGAATGCGATTAAATGTATTTTTTCATTACCTTTATATTTTGGGCTTCCAAAAATTAATTGAAAATCCAGGTAGTAGGAGGGGTCTCTAGGCTTGGAAATCCAGGCGGGAGGGGGAGTCTAGCGGGCCAGGAAATCCGGGCGGGGGGAAGGGGTAAAAAAATCTTGCCATTCGTCTGTGGGGTGGGGGGGGGGGGATGGATTCTTTCTGGAATAACCCAATGTAATACAAATAATTCACGGTTTGGGAAGTATTAGACTAGTGTGGGTTTGATCAGGAATCAATGAGTGATGGTGCAATGTGTGTCACGCAAAATTCGTTGAGGAGGGAGGGGTGCCTGACCCGTTTAAAATAAACGGTAACTTTCTTACACAAGCGCATGAGTATAGGCTACTGGTAGCCTCTTGTTTATTAATTAATACCTCGCCCTAATGTCAGACAAGCAAACAAGACTAAGAATGCATGTAGTTCTAATATAGTGGCGTCAATCTTTGTTGCTTGAAGTAGATTTGAGAAGAATTTATAGATTAAGTCCAACAAATGCTATTGCAAGAATACAGGAGATTTCAGCATTGAAACGATCGATCATTCAACATTATGCTAAAAAGTGCCATCTTTAAATTTTTAGGTTTAGAAATACGTGAAATATTGAATCGAACATGATGGAATATTTCCATATCTCTTATCGATTGCATTTAAGCCTTTAAAAAAGTTACATTGCAACCACTTTAAAATTAAATGTAGTGCAGCTTGACTTACTATTCCCCCTTTAAATGACCCAATTTATACTAGAGATGGAGCTACTAACAAATCACACAATTAACTTCCTGTGCTTAGTAGTCAGTAGTCATGTGATAAATTATACAATTAACTTTCCATGCTTAGTAGTTAGTAGTCAGAAGTCATCATTACTAAGGTTCAGCATTGTTATCTTTGGTTATTTCGTAAATAGGAAATGTTTTATATTTATATCTGAACAATGTGTTTGACTGCTGTGTAATACTTTACATTCCAGGTTACTGTGGCAAATCAAGGGATCCTACCGGGTCTTTAGGTGAGTATTCAGTTATTTAGATTGCATGATTCGTATATTCTGAAGGCGGGTAATAATATTGAAAATAAGAAAATAAGAATATGGACAACTGTATGAGTGGAAAATGCAGATATTACCTACAACCGTGGACAAAATAGCTTAGGACACACAAGAAAATACTACACGATGACAATTTTTTTCGAAAAAAAAAAAATATCCAAAAAAAAAAATATCGTTCCATTTCCTGGTCTCCCCTCCCCCCCCCAATACAACTTTGAGGCATTGTGGATTGGCCTACATGCATAAAACTCAACATTGTATTGGGGGTGGGGAGGGGGAGGTAAAGACAAAGACAATAAGGTGAAGTGTCCCAAGACTTCTGACCAAGATTGTAGTTCTTGGGAAAATATGTGCATGTGTTAGCTTTTTAATACAGTCGAACCTGTATTAAGCGGCACCGTCTTAAGCGGTCACCCTCTATTAAGCGATCACTTAACAAATCCCCGGAATTAAATGGATCCCCATAGTTACTGTAAACTTGACCTCTTTTAAGCGGTCACCTCTATTAAGCGGTCAGTTAGCTATTCCCCGGGCCGAGGTGACCGCTTAATAGAGGTTTGACTGTAACTCCCAAATCCCGACTTAGAACTGTTTAAATATCCTGAAATGTAAACGATTTAGTCTGTTCTGAAAATTAAACAGCCCGAAAGATTTAACCTCTCGAAAGTGTTAGGCGTAGTTGTTATTGACTCCGAAAACATCAAGTCACATTTTCGGTTTGAGAATTTTTACTTTTAAGTAATGATCCGCATAAGAAGGAAAGTGCTGAACGGCAATGCACGATGGAATGTCAACATTTTTCATTGTTACAACTAGTGATCTCATTGGCCAAGACTCAAAAACCGCTAAAAAGTTAAGGTTC
This sequence comes from Cladopsammia gracilis, assembly GCA_022457155.1. Classification (NCBI taxonomy): domain Eukaryota; kingdom Metazoa; phylum Cnidaria; class Anthozoa; order Scleractinia; family Dendrophylliidae; genus Cladopsammia; species Cladopsammia gracilis. Next base: position 610,344 of record JAJGOT010000367.1, read on the forward strand.
AAGGTGCATTTTGTCTATTTTTTTTTTAATGTTTTAAGTAATTTGAGACCCAATCGCTCAACATGCAATTTTTAAAAGAGATTGTATTTGGGGAAATTCATCAAAAAAGCAAAATTGTTAGCTATTGTCTTCTGCTCTTCTGATAGGTTAAGCACGAACATTTCCCAAAATTTATTTGACGTAAATGGGTTTTCTATATTTTTATACTGAAATATAATTATGAGCCATCAGCCCCTCCTCTATTCTTGAAACCAAAGATATTCTATGTGGGAAAAAGCCAATGCCGCAGAACAATGAAGTTTACCGTAGTTCTTATGTGGAGCATTACTTAATCTAATTGTTTTGCGGGAAAATGGGGCAGTATGAGCATCCCAAACACCTATTTGGCGCCGTACAAAACGTACTGAATAACAAATGTGAGAGGGTTTAGAATAAATGTCTTAGCCGAATTTGTGGGCCCACAGATCATTATATTTCTAAATTTGCTATGACCCTTCTCAAGCAGTTCCTTTATGGCTTTGGTGAAAGCTTGCTTGCAAATGCCATTCTGTGCTAACACTTCAAGTGCATTAAATCATCAAAAGAAACAAACATGAATCTCTAAAGCCTTTGGTGAACTTGGTTCGTGTTTGGGTGCCACTGAGCCATCGAAGTCAGTGAGTCGTACAAAACTATATACCTGCTCAGTCCTACTTGTGAGTAATATAAACCTTTCACATTCCGAATTATAAAATCCAGAGTGGAGCAATGCAAATATGTTCACTAGAACGCTTTTATTCTTAAGTTATACGTAACATGTATAAAAACTATCTACGAATACATTTTACTATTCGTGACAATATACATGTACGTTGTTCAATCATTGAAAGCAAAAATGTCAAATTTTTGGTTTATTTGATCTTTAAATAAAGAAAATGAATAGTTCAGTATTATAAGTGACCGAGAGCTCGCACGACAAGAAAAAATTTCCTCCAAGGAACACAAACGATGGTCTGACCGTTTTTTTTGCTTTGATCCTGTTTTTTCAGTGAAAATGAACCATTCTTGTGAGCAGGTTCCTTTTTTACAGTATGCTTTTGACTTTCACGACAGTAAATAAAGGGACATTTTTGAAGTTCAAACGATCAGTTTTTGTTCAAACAGATTCTTCAACTGAAATGAAATAATAAGTTGTTTACACATCCATGTGATTAAAAATTATACAATATAATGTAATATTTATAACACATAGGAGCGTTACAGGCGTTTACATAAGCATAATCTGATGAAACATTTTAAACCTAACTGTGAGAAAAAAAATCGTCGGTCGGGCTCTACTGTAACCTTTCCCATCGTGGTCCCATTCTTATTATATCACCCTTCCCATTGTAACCCAATTTCCATCACTAATCATATCCCCACTCCCTTCACATCTCCATTCCCATCATATCCCCAGTCCCATCATATCCCAAATTTACACCTATATGCTTAAAACTAAATATGATATTAGAAGCACAGTTTTTAATATCAAGACAGAAATACAGTCACCCCCAAATTTACACCTTTCATATCAAGATAGCAATACAGTCACCCCCAAATTTTCACCAAAAAAAATTAAGGAAAAATGAGAAAAAAGAGGAATACCAGTGGCACACCCTCCTGCAGACAGATAGTGTTGTCCTTTTCGATTTGAATTTGGTCAAGGCATTATTTTTAAAAGGGGCTGTTCGTTAGCAAATGGGCTTCTCGTTAAGTAAGAGGCACAAACTTTCAAGGCAGGGGAACTGGTTATTCAACCAGGACTGAAAAATATGATACTTGGCTATAATCAGAGAGTGATTTAAGGCGTGGGAAAGAGTAGATTCTGGTTTGTAGCCATAAACAATATCTGTAGCATTTAAGATTTCATTTTAAGATCTTTTATCATTCCGCCATGCGATGGCATTTTTCCAAACCGCTTGTACTACGGGCCATTCATAAAGTAAATGAATTAAAGTTTCTCGTCGACCGGAAGTTACTTTTTGTTATTCTTGGTGGAAGTTACGGCGATCGCATCTTGGGGAAGTTTACAGTTTCACAACTACCCTCCGCGTAACGCGCTTAAGCGCCAATGAAAACACTTGACAACTATGGAGTGTGACTCGTGCTGGGTGCCTAATGGACATTATGGACCAGCTTTATTACAAGATGTCTGGGAATACATAATGACAATATAGTTTAGCTAAATAATGCACAAGGTGAAACGAAATATATACGATTCAAAAAATTACAAATGATCTTAAACCTAATGTCAAAATTACAAAATTCGTTAATTCATTTAATAAGATCTACATAGATGCGCATGGGTGCCTAATGTACACTATGGACCCGCTTTATTACAAGTTGTCTGTGCAAAACAATTTTTTTTTCTAAATACATAATGACAACATAGCTTAGCTAAATAATGCACAAGGTGAAACGAAATCGATTCCAAATTACAGAATACATTAATTCAAATTTATAAGATAGATATGCACACAGTAAGGAAAGTGAAATGCGAATGAAATACAAAACAATGATACACTGCCCGGTACGAAAACCCCGCAATAAAACCCATTGGGAGAAAAAAACCGGGAACGTACTCCTCGATCGAATGCAGCGTATTGAGCTCCGAGGATTAGAGCTTTAGACTAACTTTGGTAACAAGTTTGGTCACAGACGACGGCAGTCCAAAAGTCGAGATAGCAAAAAAAAAAACGCTTATACGTCTATATTTATACAAATATTCATTGTGTACAATACGAACGACATTTTGATTATCTGAGAAGATCTTAATCTTCTTACCCATGAAAGAGCTCTGAAAGCTTTTCAAGGCTAAGAAAATAGCCAAAAACTCGCGAAAGGAAGAGCTCTTTGCACTTACCGGAACAAAACTTCCATTCACAACTAATAGTGATATGAGCGCCATAGCCATACTCACTGGCATGGCAGGTTAAAACTGCGCTAGACGACAAAGGTCTATTTATCAAATAGCCGTTAAAGGCTTCTACGTGCGATAACCACAATTTCAACTCCTGTAAAACTCCATCAGGTGCGACAAGAACATCGTCCCACGAGTGCCGCAATTGAATGAATAAATACATTTGTCTGGTAAATAATCTGGCAATAGGCCCTAACGCAACGGTAAGAGAAATCACAAATCCAGAAAACACGAGCTATGTCCCTAACTCGAAGATTAGGAAATTCAAGAAAAAGCCCGGACAAGACTGACTTTAATTTCACAATCTTTTTCTCGGGAAATACCTAACGGCTCCGTTGAAAGACCATGAAAACCCTAGAAATTTCCAAAAATTCGAATTAATGTCCAGATGATGATAGCCCGACTCAATGTCGAAGGTGAAAAACCAAACATTATCTCGAAACATAACAGCTAGAGTAGGAAGACCTTCATATTTCAACTTAAACTTCTTAACAAAAGTATTAACAGATCTACTAAGGTCTAAAACTAAACGCCGCTAACGTCCTACCACGACGGAAAGAGGATTACAACAAAAAGGTCTCGAAATACTTCTATCACACATCGATTCAGTAAAAGCTCGTTAATAGCCGTGACAACAAAATCTGCATTATTTAGCGCACTCCTGTTGTTCTTAAGGTAACAAGGTGGGGGTAAAGCCACAAACGGGATCATGTAACAATACAACAAAACTCCAATTACGAGGGCAGACAGCTGCAAATTATTGAACCATCAAGCTTTGCGAACAGCAATAAGGCCTTGAACAGACTGCTCAAGAGAGGAATCCTCGATCACATCAGCGCTCTTGAAATCTAATATATCTATAGAATCCGTTTCACCTGTATTGTTGTACTGAAACAGATCAACAACACCGGACAAAGAATTACTTGGGTTCTTGATTGGTTGGCATAATGGTTGGCTGCATAGGTAACTGGACCGGCTGAGGCGGGCGAGTTCCTTGAACGATAACAGCTTCTCCAGAAATGGCCTGGCTTACCATAGATGTAGCAGCCGCTCATAGAAGAAAAAACAGGAAATTTTTTTAGTATATCTAGGAGAAAGGCATCTTGAATTAGGCTTAAATTTATTGGCCTTTTTATTCTTTTCCGCCTTTTTCTTCTCCCTTTGACTTTCCACATCTTTGAGAACCTTGCGAATCCTTTTCTCGTCAGACTCACCCTCAGCTAAAGGAATCTGTTTATAATCGATAACAAAATCCCAACCGTGTAGATCGGCGAAAATTATGTGCTTTAAACGAGTAGCAACAAAGATCTTACCTTCCTCTAAGACATTCCTGACTTCGAGGAGTTTGCCAGAATGGAGGGATTGAATAGCACTGTCGAGATAAGTACCGACCTTCTCTTGTACTGCTCCTCGTTGCCCTTAGATTTAAAGGAATGGCGAGTCGAGGTTTCTAAACGAATTCTCTTGACTGCGGAGTTGATGGACTCGTCGTTCTGCCTTTTTAATTCTTCCTTAAAAGTGCCAAGTTCGTGCGACAGAAAATTTCTCAGCTCTGCAAACATCGGTGGCGGAGCGGCAGACGAATCAGTTGCCGCGGGGCCCACAGAAAGAGAAGGAGCGGAGACTGTTGGTCCTTGGGAAGAAACGGTATCTGTAACCGGAGCAATGGCAGAGTATCGATGATCAGCAATGCGTTGAAACAAATGACGCGTCGTATATCCGACGTAATTTGAATCACACAAATCACATCTGTAGTTCCTTGTACCGGTCACTTAAGGCACGGTGCCCTTCAAGTAGCTCGTTTGTATTATCTTGAAAGGTGTGTAGAACTTCCCAAATGTCTTTTATTTCAGCCATGTTGGCACTGATTTCCAAGGTGGTTTCTCAACGTCTGGCGAACTACTACTTCTCTCGGCCCGTTTGCCTCGAAAATGAGATGTCATAAGACGTCCTTTGCGTTTTTCTTAACTACTTCGGAGGGGAAAAGGAGGCAGACTGCTGAAACATACTGCCGTCCGCCATCAAGGACCACGTTTCTTACTGAAAGCGTAACCCATTATGAGATAAATAAGGGAACGAAATATGATGAGGTCTCTCTGCGCTTGTCAGTGGAAAACGCGAGAGCGGCTTTTTGCGAAAAATATTTGAAGGATAATGAACACAATAACCTGTATTTTGGCTTTAAAATTATACACGGATATTTGTTCTTAAACATTATCTGTTCCTCGAAACTCACACCCTTCCTCGAGCTTCCCTGTTGGAAAACTGTTCGCTTCTCGGAACAGATAATGTCCGCGGACAAATATATGTGCATATTTTAGGGATAAATAAAAGTTATTGTATACATAACTTTCAACTCGACAATTAATAGCAAGTTACCAAGCAGCTTAAAATATATCCTTCACATTGATTGAAAAATTTCAAATAGACAAGTGAACTGCCAAACCGCTAAAATAAGCTTATAACCTCCACGATCAATATACTTTAGAATAGGTAGAAATACAGTGAACACGATCATTTCATTTGATTAAAAACATCCAAACATCCTCGTTATCTTCAGATGATGGTAAACAAAAAAGACTAGTCGCTGTATGACATTTATACGACCAAAAACGTTGACAAAAGTGCCCATCACACTAAAGGATTCTACGGGAATTACCACGTAAACAAACCAATGTGTCATCCTTTTTACGTTGTTTATGTCATCACTTGCCCCCACTCGCCTCCGTCTCACCCAACATGTGAAGCCACTTTTGAACCGAAGTGCTGCATCTTTGAGCAGCTAAAAAAACGATTTTCCTGGAAATAATAATTTTTGTTCTTCGGACATAATAGACAACTGAGAAACGAACGAAAAAACATTCGCTTCATAGGCACTTTAATGCTTTTGTAATCTGGGATTACAAATGGGATAATGAAAGAATTGAATTTTGGTGGTTGTTTTGCTACACCTTTTAAGGTGAATTCCTTCATCAATTGTGTAAGCAAGGACCATTATGCTACCGTGGAACATTTAATAGATTCTTTTAAGAACTTTTTGTAATTATATGGCTTTCGGTACCGTACAAAATTCATTCTATTTTGATACCCACGAGGATACATGTTATAATTAAATATCAGATGACACTGCAGCAATATTGGAACACCGGAAGCATCTATGATGCTGAATACTGTATATGAATGAAATCGTTCGATTTTGAATCACGCGTATGATTTCAGACCAAATTGCACTCCATTGTGTTCAATTACCATTATGTATCAGTGTTGTATTCTGTTTCCGGGAAATTAAATAAGGGACTGATGTAATAATTAAGATGAGGACATGTTCAGGAGTGAAAAACAGAAATAACTATCTTTCTTACTGGGCATCAAAGAATAATTGTATTTCTTTTGGTCAGGAATAAACACGAACAACATACCTTAAGTGGTAAAATTAATACAGGATACAATTTTTAAGAGAATACCAATGGAGTAATTCAAATATCACGCTTCTAAAGAACATAACAGGGAAAAATTAGATTGAAAAATCAGTCTGTCATTTTTAACCTGGTTCAGTTACTATTGATGAAGTTAAGAGTCATAATCAGCAGCCTAGAGCACTGCTCTAGATTAAGATCTATATTTTTAAAATGCTCAAGGAAATGCGTGCACTATGATATATTGGTAAAAAGGCATGAGCAAATTCTTGTCCCTTTGTGGTCATTTTTATTTTATAAAAGAAATAAAAAAACTTGTTCCTCATGCATTGTTCAGTAATGTTATATAAGCAATGGAAATTTTTAAGAACACTTGGTTCTCCTGCACTTCTCTCTTGTTCTAAAATATTAATAATACCCGCATGCTTATATAACTCAACAATGCACTTGGCGCATTTTGTATGGAGTCGTAAACAAAGTTTCTGATTGCGCGAAACAAAAGTTGGCTTATATCAGCAGCCCGCCAACCACTAAGTATACAAACTGGGACCAAACGGCTGGCTTGAGAAGCCCAACGGATTGTACATGTAAGTGATGCAATCACATTTTTAAAAGCAAACAATAAATTAATAAAATGTCTTAGGAGCTAGCGTGGCATAGTAACACACATTGTTGACAGGTAGACCACTGCATGGATGATGTAATATGTTGAATTTGATTACTCATTAATTCTTTGACTGCTCTGTGAAACAACAAAAAACTTAGACAGAGTTTTGTAAACGTTAACTTCAGACTTTTTAGGCTGCTCTTGCATGACGCATTTGAAACATTTAATTTTCTGCTTACATTCATAAAAGTTCAAAGTAAACCACTTTTAAAAAACATGTTATGTGTTAGTCAATTCTAGCAGTGCCCCCCCCCCCCCCCCGGGGGGGATACTCCCTTATATACGCTATATAGGCATGTACCGCCCGATAGGGTAGGGTTTTTTAGGTGCTCAGTCCTTACCCTTGTAAAAATCGCGGCGAGTTTTTGGCCGCCGCGATTTTGGGATTGCGGCGCGATCGCGGTCAACATCGCGTCGCGATCGCGCCGCGATTGAAAAATCGTGGCGGCCAAAAACGCGGAGAATATCGCGCCGCGATCGCTGTGACATCACGCCGCGATCGCGCCATGCTGCCGTATTTACAAATGACAGTGACATCGCGCCGTGATCCTAAAACCGCCTCGTGATCGCGGTGAGTTCGCGGCTCGAATAAGTGGTTTTCATGGCGTCCATGTTGGTGATCACAAGCAATATAACCTTTTGCATACTGTAACAGTGTATTAATTAGTTTAAAACGGGATGGAAATTTCATTGTTTTGACCACCAACATGGCTACCACAGTCAGATTCGAATTCGGCGACCAAAACTAGATTTGCTTCAAAAAAAAATCATGAAAACAGTTATATACTAAACAAAGAACGTAAAAAGTTAATTGAAAGTATATTTCCACTGAGGACCTGTTCAGCATTCAAGCTCTTCGCCAAAAAAAGGAAAAAAAAAATGTCCTCGCCAGGGTTTGAACTCCGCACCGTTTGGCTTCAAAGGCATCGTACAAACCACCCTACCACCTAAGCCTATACTTTAACTCCCTGGGAAATTTAATTATTTGACCGAAGTTCTTGGCTTCCGGCCAACTTTTCTGTTAACTGTTAACTTTTCTGTTAATCAAATAAATGTTTCGTTTATTTTAGTTTTAGATGTAAAGCATCATTTGAATGGTTAGCTTGAATATTTCTAATCAAAACTGCTTATAAAGGGGAATGTTTTACATTGATATCCGAGCGATGTGTGACTGTTGTAATTTTTCTCGTAGACTACTGTGCAAATCAAACAATAACGGAGTTTTTGCTATATTGAGGTATGTATTCGATTACTCCTTTAACATATCGTATTACTCTTGCATTCTGCTTTGGGGAAAATCATGGACTGATTTAATATTAGAATAGGGCAAAAGTACACTTTTAAGAATAGCTGTCTGACATCTTTCTCTTTGAAGCGGAATATGAAAGAACTCTTTTGATCTCGTATCTGAATATGAGAGTAATTACCTCATGCGCGAAGCGCTATGAGGTCATAAAATGGGCTTCGTTTTTCTTCGTCGTTTTTTTTTTTTTTTTTTTGGTGTGACATTTGTGCATGCAAATTTATGCACGCATATATTATTGCTAACCGGGTCGTCAGGTCACATAAACATTCTACAAAAATGGCTGCCGCGCTCGGCGTGTGCTTTGTTTTCAAAACCATAGTTTTGTCTTGTCGGAGTAATAACACACATCCAAAATATTTGAAATGGAAAGAGAAAGCTTTAAAGAATACTCAGAAGCCGCTGTAGTGGAGAAACAGGAGAGCTTTCTTTAAGCGACGAAATCTTGCTTCGAGGAACTCCATACGTATTTCTCAATGCGCGGTGATGTTTCTTTCGAAGAAGCGGAGTTTTAGAATTTTCAAACAGCCGAGGGACTTTATACCATAAAAGAAATTACATTTTTCGGTGAGAATTTATGTTGAAATCAATTTGTGGTAGACGTTTTCTTAGTTTGTGTTCTCGTTTAATAGTTTTGGAGCGGTCAGTGTAAAACGCAGACTGCAGACCGGGGGTAAAATGCAGACTGAGGGTAAAATGCAGACTGCAGACTGCAGACCAGGGGTAAAATGCAGACTGAGGGTAAAATAAAATATTAATAACCCTAACCCTAACCCCAACCCTACCCTCAGTCTGCATTTTACCCCCGGTCTGCAGTCTGCGTTTTACACTGACCGGTTTTCGAGAGATTTTCCATGATATTATGTAAACAAAACAAGACTTGAATTTTATAGTTCTATTAAACTTCACACACGTCGCCTTACGCAGAGATGTCTGTATAGTTTTTGCAATTTTGATTTCCAAATCAGTTTCTCTTCAATTTTCAATACTATTTTATTCGGAGTAGTCGTACCAGTTATAGACAAAAAAATTGGACGCACCGTTTTGCAAATACGCATTAAATTTTATTTCTACAATTGGGCTGAAATGTAGAATACCCGGTCACTTATTTGCATGTCATTGAATATAAATGGTTTCTTTTGTTTTCAAATACCTCGTTCTACCAAACGTTTTAGGGATATGTAAATAAGTGGCTGCTTGGTATTCTAAAATCGCTTCTTATTTTGTGATGTTTATAAATAAATATAATTTGCAGACGCTACAAGCGCTCCGCGCTGCAATTAGGATAAAAAAAATCGCCAAGCCTTCCGGAAGCAGAAAATCACTGAATCCTGATAAGCGTTTAACTTTTTTATTCAAGGGAAAGACTTTTTCATTCAAGGAAATATGAGTTAACCTTTAGAAAAAAATATTTTCGATTCATGATCGTGAACAAACAGCGCGCGATCGAATTACATTTCACACGCGATCGAATTACATTTTACACAAAATTTGCATGAAACGAAGCTTGGCTGGAAAAAACTAATGTATGGCAAAATCGAAGCAATTATTTAAGGAACTAGCATTATAGAAGAATTTCATTTATTTGGTCTTGAAATCACAGGGTGTTTTTTCCATGATGCATCACGCAATATTTATTTTTAAAATGTTTCACCAATTTATTGCACTCGTCACTACAGTTTTGACATTATAAAAGCAGAATCTCCTGAATGCGATTAAATGTATTTTTTCATTACCTTTATATTTTGGGCTTCCAAAAATTAATTGAAAATCCAGGTAGTAGGAGGGGTCTCTAGGCTTGGAAATCCAGGCGGGAGGGGGAGTCTAGCGGGCCAGGAAATCCGGGCGGGGGGAAGGGGTAAAAAAATCTTGCCATTCGTCTGTGGGGTGGGGGGGGGGGGATGGATTCTTTCTGGAATAACCCAATGTAATACAAATAATTCACGGTTTGGGAAGTATTAGACTAGTGTGGGTTTGATCAGGAATCAATGAGTGATGGTGCAATGTGTGTCACGCAAAATTCGTTGAGGAGGGAGGGGTGCCTGACCCGTTTAAAATAAACGGTAACTTTCTTACACAAGCGCATGAGTATAGGCTACTGGTAGCCTCTTGTTTATTAATTAATACCTCGCCCTAATGTCAGACAAGCAAACAAGACTAAGAATGCATGTAGTTCTAATATAGTGGCGTCAATCTTTGTTGCTTGAAGTAGATTTGAGAAGAATTTATAGATTAAGTCCAACAAATGCTATTGCAAGAATACAGGAGATTTCAGCATTGAAACGATCGATCATTCAACATTATGCTAAAAAGTGCCATCTTTAAATTTTTAGGTTTAGAAATACGTGAAATATTGAATCGAACATGATGGAATATTTCCATATCTCTTATCGATTGCATTTAAGCCTTTAAAAAAGTTACATTGCAACCACTTTAAAATTAAATGTAGTGCAGCTTGACTTACTATTCCCCCTTTAAATGACCCAATTTATACTAGAGATGGAGCTACTAACAAATCACACAATTAACTTCCTGTGCTTAGTAGTCAGTAGTCATGTGATAAATTATACAATTAACTTTCCATGCTTAGTAGTTAGTAGTCAGAAGTCATCATTACTAAGGTTCAGCATTGTTATCTTTGGTTATTTCGTAAATAGGAAATGTTTTATATTTATATCTGAACAATGTGTTTGACTGCTGTGTAATACTTTACATTCCAGGTTACTGTGGCAAATCAAGGGATCCTACCGGGTCTTTAGGTGAGTATTCAGTTATTTAGATTGCATGATTCGTATATTCTGAAGGCGGGTAATAATATTGAAAATAAGAAAATAAGAATATGGACAACTGTATGAGTGGAAAATGCAGATATTACCTACAACCGTGGACAAAATAGCTTAGGACACACAAGAAAATACTACACGATGACAATTTTTTTCGAAAAAAAAAAATATCCAAAAAAAAAAATATCGTTCCATTTCCTGGTCTCCCCTCCCCCCCCCCAATACAACTTTGAGGCATTGTGGATTGGCCTACATGCATAAAACTCAACATTGTATTGGGGGTGGGGAGGGGGAGGTAAAGACAAAGACAATAAGGTGAAGTGTCCCAAGACTTCTGACCAAGATTGTAGTTCTTGGGAAAATATGTGCATGTGTTAGCTTTTTAATACAGTCGAACCTGTATTAAGCGGCACCGTCTTAAGCGGTCACCCTCTATTAAGCGATCACTTAACAAATCCCCGGAATTAAATGGATCCCCATAGTTACTGTAAACTTGACCTCTTTTAAGCGGTCACCTCTATTAAGCGGTCAGTTAGCTATTCCCCGGGCCGAGGTGACCGCTTAATAGAGGTTTGACTGTAACTCCCAAATCCCGACTTAGAACTGTTTAAATATCCTGAAATGTAAACGATTTAGTCTGTTCTGAAAATTAAACAGCCCGAAAGATTTAACCTCTCGAAAGTGTTAGGCGTAGTTGTTATTGACTCCGAAAACATCAAGTCACATTTTCGGTTTGAGAATTTTTACTTTTAAGTAATGATCCGCATAAGAAGGAAAGTGCTGAACGGCAATGCACGATGGAATGTCAACATTTTTCATTGTTACAACTAGTGATCTCATTGGCCAAGACTCAAAAACCGCTAAAAAGTTAAGGTTCAAGGTGCATTTTGTCTATTTTTTTTTTAATGTTTTAAGTAATTTGAGACCCAATCGCTCAACATGCAATTTTTAAAAGAGATTGTATTTGGGGAAATTCATCAAAAAAGCAAAATTGTTAGCTATTGTCTTCTGCTCTTCTGATAGGTTAAGCACGAACATTTCCCAAAATTTATTTGACGTAAATGGGTTTTCTATATTTTTATACTGAAATATAATTATGAGCCATCAGCCCCTCCTCTATTCTTGAAACCAAAGATATTCTATGTGGGAAAAAGCCAATGCCGCAGAACAATGAAGTTTACCGTAGTTCTTATGTGGAGCATTACTTAATCTAATTGTTTTGCGGGAAAATGGGGCAGTATGAGCATCCCAAACACCTATTTGGCGCCGTACAAAACGTACTGAATAACAAATGTGAGAGGGTTTAGAATAAATGTCTTAGCCGAATTTGTGGGCCCACAGATCATTATATTTCTAAATTTGCTATGACCCTTCTCAAGCAGTTCCTTTATGGCTTTGGTGAAAGCTTGCTTGCAAATGCCATTCTGTGCTAACACTTCAAGTGCATTAAATCATCAAAAGAAACAAACATGAATCTCTAAAGCCTTTGGTGAACTTGGTTCGTGTTTGGGTGCCACTGAGCCATCGAAGTCAGTGAGTCGTACAAAACTATATACCTGCTCAGTCCTACTTGTGAGTAATATAAACCTTTCACATTCCGAATTATAAAATCCAGAGTGGAGCAATGCAAATATGTTCACTAGAACGCTTTTATTCTTAAGTTATACGTAACATGTATAAAAACTATCTACGAATACATTTTACTATTCGTGACAATATACATGTACGTTGTTCAATCATTGAAAGCAAAAATGTCAAATTTTTGGTTTATTTGATCTTTAAATAAAGAAAATGAATAGTTCAGTATTATAAGTGACCGAGAGCTCGCACGACAAGAAAAAATTTCCTCCAAGGAACACAAACGATGGTCTGACCGTTTTTTTGCTTTGATCCTGTTTTTCAGTGAAAATGAACCATTCTTGTGAGCAGGTTCCTTTTTTACAGTATGCTTTTGACTTTCACGACAGTAAATAAAGGGACATTTTTGAAGTTCAAACGATCAGTTTTTGTTCAAACAGATTCTTCAACTGAAATGAAATAATAAGTTGTTTACACATCCATGTGATTAAAAATTATACAATATAATGTAATATTTATAACACATAGGAGCGTTACAGGCGTTTACATAAGCATAATCTGATGAAACATTTTAAACCTAACTGTGAGAAAAAAAATCGTCGGTCGGGCTCTACTGTAACCTTTCCCATCGTGGTCCCATTCTTATTATATCACCCTTCCCATTGTAACCCAATTTCCATCACTAATCATATCCCCACTCCCTTCACATCTCCATTCCCATCATATCCCCAGTCCCATCATATCCCAAATTTACACCTATATGCTTAAAACTAAATATGATATTAGAAGCACAGTTTTTAATATCAAGACAGAAATACAGTCACCCCCAAATTTACACCTTTCATATCAAGATAGCAATACAGTCACCCCCAAATTTTCACCAAAAAAAATTAAGGAAAAATGAGAAAAAAGAGGAATACCAGTGGCACACCCTCCTGCAGACAGATAGTGTTGTCCTTTTCGATTTGAATTTGGTCAAGGCATTATTTTTAAAAGGGGCTGTTCGTTAGCAAATGGGCTTCTCGTTAAGTAAGAGGCACAAACTTTCAAGGCAGGGGAACTGGTTATTCAACCAGGACTGAAAAATATGATACTTGGCTATAATCAGAGAGTGATTTAAGGCGTGGGAAAGAGTAGATTCTGGTTTGTAGCCATAAACAATATCTGTAGCATTTAAGATTTCATTTTAAGATCTTTTATCATTCCGCCATGCGATGGCATTTTTCCAAACCGCTTGTACTACGGGCCATTCATAAAGTAAATGAATTAAAGTTTCTCGTCGACCGGAAGTTACTTTTTGTTATTCTTGGTGGAAGTTACGGCGATCGCATCTTGGGGAAGTTTACAGTTTCACAACTACCCTCCGCGTAACGCGCTTAAGCGCCAATGAAAACACTTGACAACTATGGAGTGTGACTCGTGCTGGGTGCCTAATGGACATTATGGACCAGCTTTATTACAAGATGTCTGGGAATACATAATGACAATATAGTTTAGCTAAATAATGCACAAGGTGAAACGAAATATATACGATTCAAAAAATTACAAATGATCTTAAACCTAATGTCAAAATTACAAAATTCGTTAATTCATTTAATAAGATCTACATAGATGCGCATGGGTGCCTAATGTACACTATGGACCCGCTTTATTACAAGTTGTCTGTGCAAAACAATTTTTTTTTCTAAATACATAATGACAACATAGCTTAGCTAAATAATGCACAAGGTGAAACGAAATCGATTCCAAATTACAGAATACATTAATTCAAATTTATAAGATAGATATGCACACAGTAAGGAAAGTGAAATGCGAATGAAATACAAAACAATGATACACTGCCCGGTACGAAAACCCGCAATAAAACCCATTGGGAGAAAAAAACCGGGAACGTACTCCTCGATCGAATGCAGCGTATTGAGCTCCGAGGATTAGAGCTTTAGACTAACTTTGGTAACAAGTTTGGTCACAGACGACGGCAGTCCAAAAGTCGAGATAGCAAAAAAAAAAACGCTTATACGTCTATATTTATACAAATATTCATTGTGTACAATACGAACGACATTTTGATTATCTGAGAAGATCTTAATCTTCTTACCCATGAAAGAGCTCTGAAAGCTTTTCAAGGCTAAGAAAATAGCCAAAAACTCGCGAAAGGAAGAGCTCTTTGCACTTACCGGAACAAAACTTCCATTCACAACTAATAGTGATATGAGCGCCATAGCCATACTCACTGGCATGGCAGGTTAAAACTGCGCTAGACGACAAAGGTCTATTTATCAAATAGCCGTTAAAGGCTTCTACGTGCGATAACCACAATTTCAACTCCTGTAAAACTCCATCAGGTGCGACAAGAACATCGTCCCACGAGTGCCGCAATTGAATGAATAAATACATTTGTCTGGTAAATAATCTGGCAATAGGCCCTAACGCAACGGTAAGAGAAATCACAAATCCAGAAACACGAGCTATGTCCCTAACTCGAAGATTAGGAAATTCAAGAAAAAGCCCGGACAAGACTGACTTTAATTTCACAATCTTTTTCTCGGGAAATACCTAACGGCTCCGTTGAAAGACCATGAAAACCCTAGAAATTTCCAAAAATTCGAATTAATGTCCAGATGATGATAGCCCGACTCAATGTCGAAGGTGAAAAACCAAACATTATCTCGAAACATAACAGCTAGAGTAGGAAGACCTTCATATTTCAACTTAAACTTCTTAACAAAAGTATTAACAGATCTACTAAGGTCTAAAACTAAACGCCGCTAACGTCCTACCACGACGGAAAGAGGATTACAACAAAAAGGTCTCGAAATACTTCTATCACACATCGATTCAGTAAAAGCTCGTTAATAGCCGTGACAACAAAATCTGCATTATTTAGCGCACTCCTGTTGTTCTTAAGGTAACAAGGTGGGGGTAAAGCCACAAACGGGATCATGTAACAATACAACAAAACTCCAATTACGAGGGCAGACAGCTGCAAATTATTGAACCATCAAGCTTTGCGAACAGCAATAAGGCCTTGAACAGACTGCTCAAGAGAGGAATCCTCGATCACATCAGCGCTCTTGAAATCTAATATATCTATAGAATCCGTTTCACCTGTATTGTTGTACTGAAACAGATCAACAACACCGGACAAAGAATTACTTGGGTTCTTGATTGGTTGGCATAATGGTTGGCTGCATAGGTAACTGGACCGGCTGAGGCGGGCGAGTTCCTTGAACGATAACAGCTTCTCCAGAAATGGCCTGGCTTACCATAGATGTAGCAGCCGCTCATAGAAGAAAAAACAGGAAATTTTTTAGTATATCTAGGAGAAAGGCATCTTGAATTAGGCTTAAATTTATTGGCCTTTTTATTCTTTTCCGCCTTTTTCTTCTCCCTTTGACTTTCCACATCTTTGAGAACCTTGCGAATCCTTTTCTCGTCAGACTCACCCTCAGCTAAAGGAATCTGTTTATAATCGATAACAAAATCCCAACCGTGTAGATCGGCGAAAATTATGTGCTTTAAACGAGTAGCAACAAAGATCTTACCTTCCTCTAAGACATTCCTGACTTCGAGGAGTTTGCCAGAATGGAGGGATTGAATAGCACTGTCGAGATAAGTACCGACCTTCTCTTGTACTGCTCCTCGTTGCCCTTAGATTTAAAGGAATGGCGAGTCGAGGTTTCTAAACGAATTCTCTTGACTGCGGAGTTGATGGACTCGTCGTTCTGCCTTTTTAATTCTTCCTTAAAAGTGCCAAGTTCGTGCGACAGAAAATTTCTCAGCTCTGCAAACATCGGTGGCGGAGCGGCAGACGAATCAGTTGCCGCGGGGCCCACAGAAAGAGAAGGAGCGGAGACTGTTGGTCCTTGGGAAGAAACGGTATCTGTAACCGGAGCAATGGCAGAGTATCGATGATCAGCAATGCGTTGAAACAAATGACGCGTCGTATATCCGACGTAATTTGAATCACACAAATCACATCTGTAGTTCCTTGTACCGGTCACTTAAGGCACGGTGCCCTTCAAGTAGCTCGTTTGTATTATCTTGAAAGGTGTGTAGAACTTCCCAAATGTCTTTTATTTCAGCCATGTTGGCACTGATTTCCAAGGTGGTTTCTCAACGTCTGGCGAACTACTACTTCTCTCGGCCCGTTTGCCTCGAAAATGAGATGTCATAAGACGTCCTTTGCGTTTTTCTTAACTACTTCGGAGGGGAAAAGGAGGCAGACTGCTGAAACATACTGCCGTCCGCCATCAAGGACCACGTTTCTTACTGAAAGCGTAACCCATTATGAGATAAATAAGGGAACGAAATATGATGAGGTCTCTCTGCGCTTGTCAGTGGAAAACGCGAGAGCGGCTTTTTGCGAAAAATATTTGAAGGATAATGAACACAATAACCTGTATTTTGGCTTTAAAATTATACACGGATATTTGTTCTTAAACATTATCTGTTCCTCGAAACTCACACCCTTCCTCGAGCTTCCCTGTTGGAAAACTGTTCGCTTCTCGGAACAGATAATGTCCGCGGACAAATATATGTGCATATTTTAGGGATAAATAAAAGTTATTGTATACATAACTTTCAACTCGACAATTAATAGCAAGTTACCAAGCAGCTTAAAATATATCCTTCACATTGATTGAAAAATTTCAAATAGACAAGTGAACTGCCAAACCGCTAAAATAAGCTTATAACCTCCACGATCAATATACTTTAGAATAGGTAGAAATACAGTGAACACGATCATTTCATTTGATTAAAAACATCCAAACATCCTCGTTATCTTCAGATGATGGTAAACAAAAAAGACTAGTCGCTGTATGACATTTATACGACCAAAAACGTTGACAAAAGTGCCCATCACACTAAAGGATTCTACGGGAATTACCACGTAAACAAACCAATGTGTCATCCTTTTTACGTTGTTTATGTCATCACTTGCCCCCACTCGCCTCCGTCTCACCCAACATGTGAAGCCACTTTTGAACCGAAGTGCTGCATCTTTGAGCAGCTAAAAAAACGATTTTCCTGGAAATAATAATTTTTGTTCTTCGGACATAATAGACAACTGAGAAACGAACGAAAAAACATTCGCTTCATAGGCACTTTAATGCTTTTGTAATCTGGGATTACAAATGGGATAATGAAAGAATTGAATTTTGGTGGTTGTTTTGCTACACCTTTTAAGGTGAATTCCTTCATCAATTGTGTAAGCAAGGACCATTATGCTACCGTGGAACATTTAATAGATTCTTTTAAGAACTTTTTGTAATTATATGGCTTTCGGTACCGTACAAAATTCATTCTATTTTGATACCCACGAGGATACATGTTATAATTAAATATCAGATGACACTGCAGCAATATTGGAACACCGGAAGCATCTATGATGCTGAATACTGTATATGAATGAAATCATCATAGCTAATCTGCGCGTATGTAATTAAATGACAAAGTGATCATCGCAGTTATTAACGGAATTTACAGCAGATTTCAGTACTGTCCATGAACATAATTCGCTGGCTATAATTCAACGGACATTATTTGCCTGAGACGTTACCAAACACTATATTCAACCATTCTCGAACACTGTCATGAAAGCCT
Organism: Cladopsammia gracilis; assembly: GCA_022457155.1. Taxonomy (NCBI): domain Eukaryota; kingdom Metazoa; phylum Cnidaria; class Anthozoa; order Scleractinia; family Dendrophylliidae; genus Cladopsammia; species Cladopsammia gracilis. The sequence continues at coordinate 628,636 of JAJGOT010000367.1, forward strand.
CCAAAAAAATGAAGATATCCACGAATACATGGTCCTTCCGCCAAGGACATGGCAAGGTGCCTCCTACAAATACTGGATTAATTTAGGAAGTTCAAAACTTGTATAAATAGCTGTATGAGGTAATTCCACGCCTTATCAAGAGAAGAGATAACGATGATATCCTTTACCTTTGCCTTGACTAACCTAATTTGGAAAAATGAATCTTTTCAGATAAGTTGCAACTTGTTATGAATTCAGCTGCTCGTCCTGGTAGCAATGTTTGTTGTTTCATATTATAGACCTTATTAAAAAACTGGCAGCCATGGCTTTCACTATATTGCTTGATTTCCCAACAAATAAATAATATGTAAAAAGGTCATTCAAAAATAGGATATTGTGTAACATTTGGTCGTTAACATTTTAAAAGTTGAATTGTCAAATTTCAGGAAATTGTCAAATTTCAGGAAATTGTCAAATTTCAGGAAATTGTCAAATTTCAGGAAATTTTCATGTTAAATGCGATTAACCTCCTATGTCTTTTTGATAAAGATAAGTCTCTTGGCTCGATTTCCTGTGAAATTAATAACATCATGTGAAAAACATTACAAAATGTGTTATCCTGGCAAGTTTCGGTGTTTTGCTTTTGAAGTTTGCCACCATTTTGACGCCAGATTATTTTTATTTTGTGGTAACCAATCTATTTTTCCCCGGTATGATGCAAGCGGGTTGGGGTAAGAACACTCATTTTTCGCTATGTCTACATCAGGTGCATACCACGTGCACTATTTATGCTAATAGTCCTTTCTACCGATAATAATCACTCAACTTATCTAGTTATTTATAACTCATGCTATAACTGATAAAATTCACTGGAAACGCAAACATAAAATTGAAATACTATTTTTTTTCAGAAAAAAATGAAAGAGAGGGCAAGCTAGAAGCAATCTTGGAAGTATAAATAGTATTATCCAAAGAAAGCCATACAATACCATAAAAACCGTCCACAAATTCTTAGTAAAATGGCAGAAATAAAAATACCAGAAGACGCAAAGAGGCATTACACAGATTATAGTAATCTTTGCAACGCACATCACAGCCTTGGAGATTACGAAAAAGCGATAGACTACCATGAACGTCATCTGAAGATTGCCAAAGAAGTCGGAGACAGGGCAGGAGAAGGACGCGCATATTGTAATCTTTTCAACGCCCATCGCAGCCTTGGAGATTACAAAAAAGAGATAGACTACCACGAATGTCATCTGAGGATTGTCAAAGAAGTCGGAGACAGGGCAGGAGAAGCAAGCGCTTATGCTAATCTTGGCAACACCCATCACAGCCTTGGAGATTACAAAAAAGCGATAGACTACCATGAACGTCATCTGAAGATTGCCAAAGAAGTCGGAGACAGGGCAGGAGAAGGACGCGCTTATGGTAATCTTGGCAACGCCCATGCCAGCCTTGGAGATTACAAAAAAGCGATAGACTACCATGAACGTCATCTGAAGATTGCCAAAGAAGTCGGAGACAGGGCAGGAGAAGGATGCGCTTATTGTAATCTTGGCAACGCCCACTACAGCCTTGGAGATTACAAAAAAGCGATAGACTACCATGAACATGATCTGAAGATTGCCAAAGAAGTCGGAGACAGGGCAGGAGAAGGACGCGCTTATTGTAATCTTGGCAATGCCCATGACAGCCTTGGAGATTACAAAAAAGCGATAGACTACCATGAACATGATCTGAAGATTGCCAAAGAAGTCGGAGACAGGGCAGGAGAAGGAGGCGCTTATGGTAATCTTGGCAACGCCCATGCCAGCCTTGGAGGTTACAAAAAAGCGATAGACTACCATGAACGTCATCTGAAGATTGCCAAAGAAGTCGGAGACAGGGCAGGAGAAGGACGCGCTTATGGTAATCTTGGCAACGCCCATGCCAGCCTTAGAGATTACAAAAAAGCGATAGACTACCATGAACGTCATCTGAAGATTGCCAAAGAAGTCGGAGACAGGGCAGGAGAAGGAAACGCTCATGGTAATTTTGGCAACGTCCATCACAGCCTTGGAGATTACAAAAAAGCGATAGACTACCATGAACGTCATCTGAAGATTGCCAAAGAAGTCGGAGACAGGGCAGGAGAAGGACGCGCTTATTGTAATCTTGGCAACGCCCATGCCAGCCTTGGAGATTACAAAAAAGCGATAGACTACCATGAACGTCATCTGAAGATTGCCAAAGAAGTCGGAGACAGCGCAGGAGAAAGAACCGTTTATGGTAATCTTGGCATGACCCATCGCAGCCTTGGAGATTACAAAAACGCCATTGATTCTTTTCAATGCAGTATTGCCATGTTCAATCACATTAGAGATAAACTTCATTTTAACGATGAGTGGAAAGTTAGCTATCGCAATATGCAAGACACGGTGTATACTAGTTTGTGGCGTTTGTTGTTAAAACAAGAAAGGATTGTCGAGGCACTGTCTTACGCGGAGGAAGGACGTGCGCAAGCTCTAAAAGATCTTATTGGAGTGAAGTATGGATTAAAAACAACCAGTGCAGAATCAGGAGAAGAGAATGTAACTGACATATTAAATTGCCTTCCATCGAATATAGTTTTTATAGGAATCGACAGAGAAGAAGTAGTTTTCTGGGTTTGTAAAGAAGGAGAAAATGTTGAATTGAGAAGAGGACAAATTAGTGATGACAGTAGGAACAACAATTTTGAGACATATATTCAGTCTATAATGAAGAATGCGTGCCAGCAACTTGGTGTAAGAGCTAATGTAAAATGCGAAGATCGCTCATTGGAGAAAGTAAAAGATAAAAATCTGGTATATGAAAGATCCAGCAGGCCACGAGATCCTTCCACACAATTGGGAAGGAATGCTTTGCGAACATTATACGATGTCCTTTTTGGCCCCATTGCAGACTTGCTCCAAGGCAATGAAGTGATATTCGTTCCCGAAGGTCCCCTGTGTTTGGTTCCTTATGCTGCATTTATGGACCCGAATTCAAAGTACCTTTGTGAAGCTTTCAGAATCCGAGTGCTTCCATCCCTGACTACTTTGAAATTGATCACAGATTGTGCAGCAGACTACCACAGTAAGACAGGTGCCCTTCTCGTGGGAGATCCATGGGTCCAAGAAATAACCTATAAAGGGAACAAGCTACAGCAGCTGCCATGCGCCAGAGATGAAGTAAAGATGATTGGGCAAATACTTGGCATTGCGGCTCTCATTGGAAAGCTGGCTACAAAAGATGAAGTGTTAAAAAGTCTCTCCTCCGTTGCCTTGGTGCACATTGCCGCACATGGTAGTATAGATACGGGAGAAATTTTCCTGGCACCAAACCACGCAAAGACATCCTCAATTCCAAACTCTGTACAGCGTTCCCATTTTCCAGTTGAGGACGCCGACTTTCTTTTAACTATGAAAGATGTTTTAAATGTTAAGATGCGGGCAAGACTAGTTGTGCTTAGTTGTTGTCATAGTGCTCGTGGGGAGATCAAGGCTGAGGGTGTGGTTGGCATCGCACGGGCATTTTTGGGTGCTGGTGCGCGTTCCGTTCTGGTGTCATTGTGGGCAATTGATGATAAAGCCACTCTGGAGTTTATGAAACATTTCTACCGTCATCTAGTAAAAGGAGCAAGTGCCAGTCAAGCTCTGAACCAAGCCATGAAATGCATGAGAGAATCTGAAACATTCAGTGCAGTGAAGTACTGGGCTCCATTTGTACTTATTGGCGATGACGTCACGCTGGAGTTTGATAAAACTAAAGAGCTAGCAAGATAAAAAGGGCTGTATTTAAACCCGAACCTTAACATGCTTGAGTTGAAACAAAAATATTTTGGGGCACCTTCGGTTTTTGCCATTTGCACTTCAAGCTCATTAAATTATAGAAGTTCGATTTACCAAAACAGAAGCAAAACAAGAATACAGCAATGATCTAAAACATATTTCCCTTTAATAAATATCAAACAAGTGAAAACCTTGATACAACAGTACTGAGAGTATGTAAACTTTTTTCAACACCATAAATTACATCGCAGTTCATTTAATATATCAAACACGAGGAGTGTTTCATCAGGATGAAGTGCGCCTCGTCTTTTTCAATCCACTTTGAGGCTTTGCATAAAACACTCTTTTGAATGTTGGATTTAGCTTCCCAAACTGATCATTAAATGCAGAGAAAACGAAGGAATAAAATCGCAAAACTCTATGCTAATTAAGATCGGATTTTTTAACTACCGTCATGATGGTGATTTTATTTGTTCAAACTTGGTGAATTATTAATGAGTTTGAGAATCACATACCGGCACATCCCCCCCTCCTCCCCCGAGGGATAAGGAAATAAGTCAAGTACAGTTGAGAATCACATACCGGCACATTTCCCCCCAGAAGGATAAGGAAATAAGTCAAGTCAAGTTGAGAATCACATACCGGCACATTTCCCCCAAGAGAGATAAGGAAATAAGTCAAGTTGAGAATCACATACCGGCACATTTCCCCCCAAGGGAATAAGTAAGTAAGTCAAGTCAAGTTGAGAATCACACATCATGTAATCATTGATCTAAAATGATTATTTGCACGAGTAAGGTCTAAATTAACGCCAGATCAAAGCTTTAAAACAATCTGTAACTCTACAGATCAGCTTCTGTATTGTTATATTGTCTAACCTTTATTATTTTCAATTACATTACTTTTCCCTGCCTCGAATAGCGTTTTTGCTAATTTGCAGGGTAATTGTATTTAAGTTTATATGTCTAATAAAGTTTTGTTTGTTGTTGTTGTTGTTGTTGTTGTTGTAGATCTCCCCTAAGGGCGGAAAATACAGTATATAGAACAATAATGTTACAGTGGTTGCTCAACTTTAGTTTTATTTTTCTTTCAGAATTCCTGAACAGAGGAGCTGTCCACAGTGATAGAGAACCTCATTGTTTAGTCCTGAACCAGGTTTCTATTTGCTCAAGATCGTTTGATGGACAGGTCTTCACAAGACAAGGACCTCTTCAACACTTGTAAAGGAGACTAATAGCTTGTAATTATGCAAGAAAATGAAGCGTTGCTCGTAGTTTGTATATTATAGCATACTTTTTATAATTACGAGTACAGTTTCTACCATTATTAATCATACACTACTTATTATGTCGTGTAATTTACTAGGAATATTATTGGTACGCGGTATGCCACGTACTCATGGACAAGTTGTTTAAGGCATCATGGGATCCCAAAATTGACCTTTTTTTCCAAGGTGCAACCTTTTTTCATTTTCAGATAGATTTTATTTAAATCTTTCTTTTGCAAAAAGTTTCGTGAAAAATGATTGTTTCTACCAAAGTTATGAAAAAAAAAGGGTTCTCAGCATTAATTGACTCTAATTGAATGTTGACAATCACGTGTCAGCATACATTGAAATCGCATGAGGTGGTGTGTGTCATAAGAAAGTCATGTCACAAAATCCACATCGTCTGACAATTTGCCTACAAACGCTAAAAGCATTCATATAATACAGTTGCACCTGCCGGAAGCGACCACGCAAAATGCAAAGACAAGATGGTCACCTACGAGAGGTCAGACCACGGGGCTCTTAACTTTGACATATATGAGCCTGTGATAATTCAGTGTACAAAGCAACTAGTGATGCAAAGGACAACATTTTCGCTTTACTGGTCTTGTACTGTTACAAACTATTCAATTTGTGTCTGTATTGATATCGAAATACTGGAAATATGGCCGAGTGGTCGCTTGCCAGGGGTTAAATAACAATAGAAAAATTTAAATCACCGTCGTTGAAAGTGATCGCGAGAGGTTGTCCCTTACGACAGGTTTCGACTATACCTATCTGACTGGTAGAAATTTTGTATTTTGGAAAAGAGGTCGCTTAGAAGAGGTGGTCGCTTACGAGGGGGGAGGGGGTGGGGAGGGGGTGGTCGCTTACGAGGGGGGAGGGGGTGGTCGCACGTGGAGGTTCGACTGTATTAGATTCTTGTTTCCTTGTAGAAAGAAATATTTGAAGTGTTAGTCGCTTGCAGCTTAAAAAAGTAAGCAAAACAAAAACGTTCGAAACATTTGGCAAGGAATTGGCCACTACAACGACAAAGGCTCGTATTATAACCAAGAATTATTTTGATGCCACCTGAAGATAAAGATAAGACAAAAGGCTCCTACGCGTTTTGCTCCACCGACTGCACCCCCTCCCCCTGTGAGGGATGCACCTTTTGGAAATCACTCGCTATATTCTAAATAACTTAATCGTTTGTATTCACATTAATACGTTTTTGTAATCTTTAATTACAAATATTTCAGAAAATATTTAGTTTGTTTGGGGTTCTATAAGTTATATAGCGATAAAACGGTGCGAAAGCAAAACACATTTTGGGGTACCCTGTTACCTGTTTGTTTAACATAGGTTTATCCCAGGGAATATGCAGGGATTCTTGGAATTTTTCAGTGGCGCGATCTAAAAAAGTGAAACATTTTTCAGAAGATGTAGCTATTGCAATAGCGTTAAAGCAACTGACTTGCGTTTCCTGTTCTGTGCTTCATTTAAAAGGCTATTTGTAATTATGTACAGGGATTGAATTTAAGGGAGGACCCGAGTCTGTGTCTTTGTGACATAATGGTTCATGGCCATAAATTGCATGAGTAGGAAAAAGATTTCGCGTAGGATGTACATAAAATTATTGATATGTTCATGAAAGCCCATCCAGGTATTGTTAATCTTATGGGTTTTATCAGACACAAGAACCGAGTTTAAGAAAAAAGAGTAAACCTGAAATAATTGTTTCAATAGGCCAGCTATGGTTATGAACCGTTATGTGAGAAGGATACAGACACGTGCTCTAGTTTGTGACCACTTAAGTTGCGCTGAAGCTTATAAATGTGAAAATGATTTAATACCGTTTTCTTGTGAAATAAATGTTAGGAATCTACAAGTCACTGAGCCTTTTATCATCTCGACGTGCACGTGATTCTCGCAATTGACTTAAAGAATACTAAGGGCTTGGAGGAAAATTAGAGTTCGCAAACAAGATTGTGAGTTAGACTATTTTTTAGCCATGCATGCGCTAATCCAATCGAAGCTTTGTATTATTTCGTAATATTTAGTTAGATATTGGAACAAAATCAAAGGCTCCTACGAGCGAACTCGTGAATACGAAAAACCTTCGGATCCCTACCTCTCCTTCGCGTGTAATCTTGATGTTTGTTATACAGATGTCATATACATGAATCACAGACCCACCTACCTCTCCTTCGCGTGTAATCTTAATGTTTGTTATACAGATGTCATATACATGAATCACAGACTCACCCTACCTCTCCTTCGCGTGTAATCTTAATGTTTGTTATACAGATGTCATATACATGAATCACAGACTCGCCTACCTCTCCTTCGCGTGTAATCTTAATGTTTGTTATGCAGATGTCATATACATGAATCACAGACTCACCCTACCTGTCCTTCGCGTGTAATCTTAATGTTTGTTATACAGATGTCATATACATGAATCACAGACTCACCCTACCTCTCCTTCGCGTGTAATCTTAATGTTTGTTATGCAGATGTCATATACATGAATCACAGACTCACCCTACCTCTCCTTCGCGTGTAGTCTTAATGTTTGTCACAGATGTCATATACATGAATCACAGACTCACCCTACCTCTCCCTTGCGTGTAGTCTTAATGTTTGTCATACATGAATCACAGACTCACCCTACCTCTCCTTCGCGTGTTGTCTTAATGTTTGTCATACAGATGTCATATACATGAATCACGGACTCACCCTACCTCTCCTTCGCGTGTAATCTTGATGTTTGCCATACAGATGTCACATACATTAATCACAGTCCTTCGCGTGTAATCTTAATGTTTGTCATACAGATTTCATATACATGAATCACGGACTCGCCCTTCAAGTTCAGAAAATCGGGCCAGGCGGAAAATTCAACAAGCGAAGCAAACTCGTAAACGATTAGTTGTTCCCATTTACAGCCTCGTTTCTCCCGTTGCATCACGTTCTCTGAGAGAAAGCAACAATATGGTTGTGACAAAAAAGTGCCCTTTAAAGCGCGCGAACATTTACCGCTTTCGAAAACTGGACGCGCAGTTGAGAGAATGCCTACGTATTTCTTTCTTTCTTCTGTGCGTCAAGTTTCTGCGTGCTAGGAGATTATCGCGTTGGCTTCCGTGTTTCTCTCATCTTTCAATTACCCCTGACACCAATTGAAAATAAACCATTCGTTAAAGAACGTACCTCACCGTTGTAAAAGAGAATAGGGCGTAGTTCATGGTGTTGTGGTCTGGCCTGTTCACATTCATTCATGGGTTGGGTTGGATAGGTGAAGTGACATCTTAAATGGACTGACGGCTGTTGCCATTTGCACGCATCGTAATATGCTCATCTCATCCTTAGTTAACATTCATGTATATAAATGCGTGACAATTTGTCCTCTCTAGCCTTGTAGGGTATCTTTTTTTTCGGATTTAAAGAGCCGAAAAACGGGATGTCCTAGACACGTAGATCTGAGCTCTAAGCTCTAAGCCCCTTAACCCTAAGCTCGCCCGCTCCACTTACCAGAAAGGAACTGCTAGCACTCTACGAAAGCCCTTACAGTCTAAGTCTACACAACTCTCTTTATGATTTTTTTGTATTTTTTTACACTTTAGCACGTTCACCAATTCGTCTGACGTTGCACAATCGCCAGCTGCAATGCGAGATGACGTCACCCTCGCGAGTTTCGCATGATTTGCGCGGGGCACACGAATGTGTCAAGGAATTGGACAGCTTCACGGACGGCCAACCCCCTTCCCCTCCTCCTCTTCTCGTGACAGCCCGTGTCGGACAGCCCGTGTCCAGTCCACGAGTCCAGTCCACGAGTCCAGTCCACGATTCGTCCACATTTGTCTTTTTTTCAATTCAAAGGCCAATTTTATTTTTAGAAATAGCAAACGAAGGTTATTGATTCCGTATTGTGGAATTCGGTATGCGGATGTTTTGGAAATAAAATACAAATACCTTACACGCGATCGATCGATTATTGGCCTGTTTAACATTGGTGGGCTTCTTGTAAACTTAGAATGACATCTCTAGCAATTTCATAAACCTGTGTAGAAAGCTCTTTAAGAACGCATACAATCGTCTCTTTATTTCAATGTTCAATCGATAGTTCTATGCTCTAATGCTCATATTTATATAATCACAATCTTGCCGAAGGTTTAAATACATTCACCGCCAGCGCGGAAGTTTTCCCTGAAGTGGTCGCCTGACAAGACTCGTTTGTTCACAGATAAACTAGTTACCGACAGCCATCAAATCACCGAGCCGTCGTCAATCCAAAGTTTCATTGTGTATTGCGAGTAATAAAGTTCGTACTGAAACGAGTTTCAATCTCATTACCAAACCGATGGCATCTTTAACTGCATGGATATATGCATGCGTATATGATCGCGAGCGTTCCGTGCTGTTACTCGCTACCACATGTGCAAAAAAAAACTGACCCAAGTCTGACCCAAATCCCACACAAAAATAACAGAAAACAAAATTAAAAAACACGGAAGTGATTTTGAGAGTTCTTATTTTATTTTCAGCAGTTTTAAGAGCCCTGGTGAGGCTAGTTTTAAAAATCGATACGGCCATTGCCATGCACAGTACAATCCGCAAACAGAGGATGGTAAGCCTGTGATGTGATCAATGGATTTTCTCTTTTCTTCTCTTGATCTTTCTTTCTCTTTTCTATGCTAATTCATAGTGGTTCGTGGTTTAGTTTCTAATAAAACAGTTATTCTACTCGGGGTTGCCGGACCTTTTTTCTTTTCTTTTATTTCGCGTTATTTCGGATTTTAGTTGTGAAAAGTCCGGCCAAATTGGAGGCTTGACTCGAGAAGCAAGCGAGTTTGTTATCAAGCATAAGTTCCTCTGCTTCCGGTCACCTTACATACATACATCATTTTTTATCTTTCCCAAAGGGGCTTTCCAAAGATAATACAAAAGATAGAAAATAATTAATTAATAAAACAATAAGAGCTACCGCGAAATACATATTGGGCTGGAATTGTCCCCACCTTGGGCTGGAATATTTTCAGGTTGGGACGGGACGGGACGGGACGGACGAAGAAACTTTGTAACGTGACAAAGTACTCCATGATTCTTGGAGTATTTTCGCAGCGTTGTTCAGGGGTTTCTACGCCCGTCCCGTCCCCCGCCATTTTAAAAGCCGAGAAGGTCCTGGGAGGCTCAGCGTGAACAAGCAGATTATAGGCGAGTGCGTTTGTAGGTTACACTGGTTATTACACTCAGGTAAAGCTAACCTTCTCACAACCCTATCAACATTCTTTAAACAATGGCGATTTTTAGTTCTTGGTCAAGAGAAATACATTTTGCCTTCATATATTGCCTGCACCGTCAATGAGTGATGTAAAACGATTTGATTTTATATACGATGCCGATAATTTATGCAGTGTGATGAAGTGATCAATGGCATTATAAGTCAGGAGCTCATGACGCAAGCCTCCATACGCACTTTTGTCCTCGAGTTATTTTTATTTTTAGCAACGCATTTACCGCGAAATATCATTTCCGCTGATGTCCGCTTGTGGCCGGAAGAAACGGCGGCAATAGCGCAAATCCTAGTTATGTGCGAGTATATAATATTACTTCATTTCTTTTTTTCTTTAGTTCATACTTACAAAGAGAATTGAGAAAAAAATATATTTACAGGAACCGTCAACAAGACATCAATTTCCAAAAATCAACGACATGTTTAAAAAGAGAGAGGAAAAATAAAAATTTAATGAATCACTCCTCGAAAATAACTTTGAATCATTATTAAAAGCATATTAGTCCAGCCATATGGTGCAAACATTGTGCACTTTGAGGTAAAAGCACCAAATTTGGCATGGTGATAGTATTTAAGTTGCTGAACAATATTAGCTATGGACCCCAGCCAGGGGGGGGAATTTTTTTACCTAGGGGGGTGGGGTAGTTGCAATTTTCAAAGAAATTGCTGTAGTTCAAAAAAAAGGTGTTAAGTTGAGCCGAATTTGCTATATATGATAATACCTACTTACTATTTAAGTTGCTGAACAATATTAGCTATGGACCCCAGCCGGGGGGGTGGGGTGATTTTGTACTTAGGGGGTTGGTGTAGTTGCAATTTTCAAGAACATTGCTGTAATTCACGGAAAAGGTGTAAAGTTGAGCCGAATTTGCCATATTAGCAGGGCATGTCGTAAGGACGGTCGTCTGATTCCAACTATATTTTCTTCACAAAACGGGGGAGGCACAACCTGGGAGGGAGTACGTACCTCTGTATTTTTTTTGAACTTGTAAAGTCAGCGAGCTTAGTCCTCTCCCTCGCATTCCCCGCCGCATTTACAAAGCGCAGTGCAAGACATTCCAGCTTTCAAACATTTACAACGTCCTTTGCAACCTATCTCAGCTTTGCACCCACATTTCACCAGCTCCTGGCATACTTTTGATGCTTCAGGTAATGTGTTCCACCGAGGCTTCCATGCACCTGACTCGGATCTTGCCCATCCCCATTCACTAGGAGAAGGTAGTTCAGGATTAGAAACCATGCACTGTCCCCAACAGTGACCAGCTTGGTAGGCCACTCTCTCGGTGTGTTGTAATAATGCATCAGCAGTAGGGGGGATGTTCTCAAGGGTTCGTCCCTTCTGTGCAAAAAGAACTTTCCTGGCATCATTGACTCCTTCGCACAGGCTTGTCCGGTCATACAACAGCACCACAAATCTCTCCAGCACAGGCATAGCATTTAGGACATCATGTATACTAGGCATTTTGCTAAGGGCCATGAAAGCTGTAGTGGCTTCTCCATAGGACATCCATGTGGCCCACGCTGTGCTCTTCCCTCGTCCTAAGAATCCTGATGTCTGATCGCAGCCTGTGAACGCGTGGAAAACGTGCAACACTTCAGATTTCTCATCTCCAAGAGCCTTGACGATGTCATGTACTGCAATGTATCTATATTGCTTACCAACTCCAAATGCAATCCACATCTCACTAATCCGTAAACGACTGAAGTTGGAAATGGCAAGCACTACGACATCAGTGTCTACTGTACGAAGAATTATCTTGTCAATACCTTGACGTGCACACTCAGATGCATGCAAAATCAGCCTTGTATCAGCCTCCTCATGCGTGCAAGGTGATATTTCAGGCGTAACATCAACCGAAGATGACAACACGAGAGTGTCGCTTGTAGAGAGAATACATTTGTTTGCTTCACATGGCAACGTGGTCGTCTGCATAGCTAGATATTGAAACAGCTCTGTTTTGTTGGACTCTACCTTCAAAAATTCTCCCCAGTTAGCAGGAAGCCTTACATCTGCTTCTACTCTGCGACGGACGCCTCTTCCACGCTTGTCACGGGTTTGGGCCTTTAAACTGTTTGGAATGTATCTATCCCAAATGATATCAATCCGCTGCACACTCTGAAACTGGTCACTGATGTAGGGCAAGTAAACTTTATTTGCATAGTCAGAGAATGTTTTACATGCTCCAGATGGCTTCAACATGTTAACAAGGGCAGCACCATCGATAAGCATCGCATCTACTTTTGGAGTGATAGATGGGTTTGCTGTCAGTTTTTCCAGGCACTTCAGCAAGTCAGACTTCACGCTTAGTCGCAGGTCACCAAATTTCGAAATGGACGGAGGATATGCTTGGTTTTCTTGAGCGAAGAATTCGTCTAGATTTCCTTGACGTACTTGACAAGAAATGTATAACTGGGAAAACAGGGAACAATTCTGCTTTAGGGAGGCAACGTCTAGCTTCTCTTTTGAAGGTGACTTCCTCGGGTTACGGAACAACGGAAACTTGTTAAGCTTTATAACATCTGTTACTTCCTTCTTGCGTTTTATAAGGCGTTCCTCCACAAACATCTGAAACTGCTCCTGGCCGGCATTCTCAATCCCGTTGACTGTCGTTACCACTTGCGCACTAGCAATTTCTTTTGTGTCCAGGACAAGCAGATCGTCGCTGTCTTCTTTAAAGGGATTTCCTAAAGTTTCAAAGGAGTCGACGAGAGCTCTAACATGTGTCTGGAACCTTTCTTGCGCACTTTTCATCTGTTCATGATGGTGAACGTCTGGGCCTTTGCTTTGCTTTGTCTTAATTGCATCCTGAATAGACTCAAATTCCGTGATAAGCCTGGCAATTTCAGGTCCTGACACCATCCACCTCAGGAGTTGGGCAGAGTACTCTGTTAATCCCACGGCACCACCATCTCCTATGAAAATACAAGAAAGCCTAATTTATGAGAATGCCAATGAAGCTCAAACATCTTGGTAGTGGGGGAGTGAGAACGATTGTTTTTTGTAACTGCGTGTTAATGATGGCCAATTTAATTACATTATCAACTGAGTTGCTTGAACCAAACATTCATATTAATAAGTTACTTTAATATGCCACACCTACCTTTTACAAGCTTGTTGTTTTGCTCGTGAGCTTGGTCGATTGCTAGGGCAGAAAACTTCCTCTGCGTCTTTCGCACCACAAAGGAACCCTCCTCAAACTTCTGCTTCACGCTAGGACAAGTCTGATCTAGCTGAATCATGTCATGTAGGTGTACTGTCAGCCATCGTGCATAATTGACTTTGTCCAGTGCAAAAAACCAGGGAAGCAAATTTCTGATAGATTCTTTGTAGAGGCTGAATCGGCCCTCCCGCAGTGATCGTACGAACAAAAGGATCGTCAGTTGAATCTTCAAGACCATTGACCAGTACTTAAATTGCGGGCATGAGGAACATTTGTAATCTTGCCACTGGTGGAACTCTAGTTTGGTATCGTTCTCTGAAAGTTCCTCAACGTACTCATCATAGGCTCTACACATTAAGATGTGGAGACTGCAAGCAGTAACTTGATGGGCATGTCTGGTTCTTGAGACATGGGAGACTTTCAGGAACGAGTCAGCTGTTCCAGATGATGCGACGTTAGCTTGCGTTATTGCGCTCGTCCAACCGCTTCCGTCAAGTAAATCACCCAGTGTTCTCCATGCTGCCATCTCAATGTGGAGTCCTCCGAGAACAACAACAAAATTCTTTTCCCCTTGTGTTTCCGGCCATTGCCACTGGATCTTTTTAGCAATTGCATAAAGTGGTTGGTCACAAGTAATTACTGGAGTTTGCCCTGGATTAAGAAATTCTACAGACGATTTAACTGTGTTCATTGAATGCAAAATCATAGCAACAGATTTTGCCTCTTCTTGAAACAGCGGCAGTAGACAAGAGATATCTGGCGGAATGTCTGTAACTGCTGCGGTTCGACTTGCATGGAATGCAGCCCAAGATATACAACTTTTTTGCATTTGATCTTGACTGTTGTCTTCAACTACATCTTTAACCTGCTCCAACCATCTATTCTCATCTGAAAGATCTATAGTTAAACGGTGGAAGTCGCCTGCTTTCACTGTAGTACTTGGAAATGAAGGATCAGTTCTCCATGGTTGTACTGGGGGGACTTCTGCATATTGCTTGGGAAGAGGAGCAATACCATGGGAGGTAGGCTGATCAGAGGGCGGGTGTACAGGGGCTCGTTCCTGGCCATGATTCTCTTTGGTAGGGTGTTGAAAAAGGGATACAGCTGTGCCATGTAATGAACCAGTTGCGGTGGTAGAAGTGGGATTGTGGTCGATGTTATCGACCGCGCTTGTAGTAAACAGGTTCAGTTTGAGGTTGGAAGGACAAACCACTTTCTCTGCTTGAAATCGTGCTCCCACATTGTTGCCAATTTCACTTGAGATTTCTAGGACTCTGTTATAGGAAATAGAAAGTCCCAGGTCGCATAGCTTGTCAATCAAGCCCTTTTTTCTTGTTTCTGCATGTACCAGGAGACCTAAATACGTTGGCAATGGAGTCTCGCGATCCTTTGCATGATAAATAGCTTGTGACTCTTTGCGACGTCGCACCACATAGTTAAATCGTATCAGCTGTGATACGGTAAGTGCAGCTTGATTCTCTACAATGTTGCTTGACTGCGTCTTAATACTAGATCCACCCATAATCATTTCAATTAAACTTCGTAAAGACTGAGGGACAGAGGCTTCTTGGCAGTTAGTTTCAAATGTGCCGCGGAACTTGCTTTTTTCCATGTTGAGGAGGTCCCGACGTATAATGTTAGCTGTTTTTGCAATCAACATTGCTTCGCTGTCGGTGTTGTTCTCAGTGGCTTTCTTCAGAACAGCTGCAACGTCTTCACTAAAAGCAAGAAGAACGTCACGGCCATCTTTATGTGATGTTAACTCCGGACATTGCTGTATTAGGCGCTCCTTAAGACGAGTGCTATGAACTCGCTGTGAAATGTCAACCCCCATCTGCTCTAGTCTTGATGCATACATTTTAGATAACTCAGACAACTTGAACACTGGATTATCATCTGAATCACTTCGACATTCTTCAAGGAATGAGACAAGTTCTGCGAGGGCAATGCCTTGGAAAATGGAGTCATTATCAGTCGGTACAACATTTTGATTTTTCACTCTTGCAGCTCTGTTGTAAAGCTTTGATAAGCACTGAGTATGATACATAGCGTCGAGTGCGACCATGTCTCCGGCACTCAGTTTTCCTAGTAAGATCGTGTCGTTAAGGATACTGGCGCTTTCTCTTACGTTGCGATCTAAATTGAAAGTTGAGGCTCTGTGAAGTACACCAGAGGTTTCCTCGCAGAAGAAGCAGGCTTGTCTGACTTCTGTATCTGTGCTCCTCCTGGGTAACTTCTTTCTACTTTCATCATGTTTCCCATCACTGTCACCAGCTTTTCGTTTTTGTGCTCTCTCAAGCTTCAGAGTACTAAACTGATTTCTACATGACTTGTGCCATTTAGCCCGCTTTTCACGAAATAGCTGTGATAATTCTTCTTTTTGTAATCCTAGTGTCAATAATCGTGTTTCAAAAGGCATGCAACCAAGTTCACGAGACTTCTGGATGCTAAGACACAATGAATCATACCATGAATCCGCCTCATTTTGCATTGAGTCGAAAGGACATCGTAATCTATCCGACGTAACTTTTTGGCACAACACACACTTGTGCCAGTCGACTTGAGCTACAATTTCAGATTTACTGTCTTTTTCCATTTCTTTACGTCTTTAAACACAGTACTTTTATTTCTAGCATTGAAAAGGAAAAAGAAAGTAAGAAGGACTTATTAATGGAAAATTAAACAGTGAGTAACATTTGTGTCTTGCTTGCTCGACCTCACTAAAGTGTCTGTAAGTATTCTCTGTTTTATTCCAATTTCCTGGTAAGTTGACTAATAAATTCTTACAAAATGACTTTGCTTTCATAAACATAGAAAAATAATTATGTATCTTACCTTTCTGAGGCCAAAAAAACGCATAGTGTTACCCAAACGAGCGAGCAAAAACACAGGCATTGATGGCCGCCATGTTGAATTTCCTGAGTAACCAGGCCTTTTTCTTTCCCATGCTCTCTCTTTCATTCTAGCAGCAACCCTCTCAAAAATAGTTTTATAAAATGAAATGGCCAATTTAGAGCTATCAAAGGATACATTTAAAGTATTTTCACTGTTAGATAAATGCCACAACTTCACCATTTCACTTTCATCGAAAGGTAGACCTTTTAAAAGGAATTTTTCAAACATTTTTAAGAGATATTTTAATGAAATACATCCTTAAAGTGTTTTTGAGATGTTTTATAGAGTAAATCGTGTGCTACTGTCAAGAAAATGAGAATGTGAAGTTATCCAGACCCTTTTTGTTTCCTTTCTTTGGATATTTTCCGTCCTAAACAAAACGGCTACACCCCCTCCCCCCCAGGGCACATTGTGCCTCCCCCCGTTTGTATTTGGATGGGGTCCATAGCTAAAAATGATCAGTACATTTAGTACTATTATCTTGCCGAGTTTGGTGCTTTTACCCCGAAGTGCACAATCCGGGTATTTTTTAGCACCATATGGCTGGACTATATGTAAAAAAAAAACATGTAGGTATACGTCATACGTCCAAACACAAAAATGTACCACATGTCAATATATTGAGAAAAGAGAAAGATATGAACATCTCTTCTGTTACAATAAAATTATGCCCTTCAGGTGAGAGTTACTCTTGGTCCATCACATTTGTTAGGTAAGTAATGAATCTAAGATAAAATAAAACATAAGTGTTACACAATGAATCTCTTCAACATCCTACGCGATCGTCCCGTGATTTAATACAAGGATTCTTAGAGAATGGCTCAGGGGACAAAACGGAAAGAAAACAATAAGACCCGTAAGGTAAAGTCGCACACGGGCCACTTGGCTTAACCCGGTTTCTGTTGCATGAAGCAACTAGGAATATTGTTAAGGATAAGGATATTTATTAATGAACTATGTTTGCGTTCGCAGAACGCCTTCATAAATCTGTTAGGCAGGCGAAATCGAGATTGCGGCGGACTTCCAAACAGCCTCGCCTCTTGAAAAACCGTAGCGAACCTGGCTACGAGTGCTGCAGTCCACGAGTGCTGTGAGGCTTTGATGCGCAATTGATGATGCGCAATTAGCCTCGCAATTAGCCTCACAATTAATTTCGCAATTAGCAATTAGCCTCGGTTAAACGCGCGTACTCACGTGGTGACGCCGTCATCTTTCGCTTTCGCTTTCGCTCGCGTCAGCTCGCTGCTCGTGTGTGAAACGGTTGGCTTTGGTTACTTTCAGGGTTGCCGTGCTATATAGCGGAAGCCTGACTGTATTAGCGCGCGCTAAAATAACGAATTCAATTTCCATTTTGAGAGAAAACGATGAATATTATCGAGTTTGTAAACGTAGTAATTTCTCTCGAGTCAGCAATTGCATGGTTGAAAGAAAGAAAAACTGATAAAGAGAAACTACACATGCACGGAATGTTTCATTTTTGAACTTTAATTTGACATCAAATTCGCGACTTTAGCGCGCGCAATGACAGTTGTTTTTCGCTATATACAATTTTTTTTTAAAAGTTTTTACTCAAGTAAATCTACCGAGTTGTTCTGTTGTGATTAAAGTTCAATTCAAGTTACAACTGAAATAGAGACTTATTTTCTTAGACTCACAATACCATATTTTAACTTTGAATCACAAGAGACTATCTGAAATCTTCAGCAAACAACTTGTGCATCAACTAAGTTAAAAATGATTCCTTTCATTTCCTTTTATTGCGCCCAATTTAAAACTACCTTTTTCATTTTGAAAACCCTTGAAGAGGTGAAGTATAGAAAACGGTAGTCCAAAACTGTCATTTAGGTATTTAAAATGATCTTAAGTTCATGACGTCTCGAAGATACCACCAAACGTTGCCTTGATTTACTCATTCTAACGCCAGTACACAAGAGGGTTGATTAAGTTCATTCCAAAAGTACACTGCAGGATTACAGTGTTTCTGCTATAGGTATGTGAATGGCGTGCCATTTGGTTATAGAAGATATATCAAAGGAGTACCTTTTCTCCCAAAAATATCATCATGTAAAAGGGTAACGGTTCGGACCTCGGGGCGGATCCTCCAGGTAATCACCCCTCTATTCCCTTAGCTCCCAGACGAAAATAGATCGGACACGCAAAAAGTCATGCAACGTGCCCTCGTACCCCCTCTCCGACCAGGCCAAAACAGGGATAACTTGTAGTCTAAAATGTACAACCTCTCCCTTGATAAGGGGAAGGGGGGTAGTTTCTGTATAGCACCCAACTTACTCCTCTAATAAAAAAAATTCCCTTCGAACGCACTTGTAATCTCCGATTACTACTAGTTTAATAAATAATGAATTGCCGAGTAAAATTAAAAATGGAATGACCGGACGTAAATCTAGTTCGCTTGTTTTCCAGGTATTTTGAAAACGTTTTAATGGAATTTCGATACTAAACAGCTAAATATTCTCCAAAAACATGATTATTTTTAATATATTCATAGAATATAGGATTAAGACTGATGCCTGAAAAATGAAACTAACTGATCAAGTTTAGCGCAATGTTCGAAAGCGCGCGCGGTTGTGCGTTCAGTTTTCCTGGTTTCATGGTACATTTGTTGAGTGCGATTGCAAAATTTCATCTTGTGTCATCTATGAACTTATTATGTTCAATTATTTGCGCAGAACGCTGCCGAGGTAAGACGCGATGCTGCAGCATTGCATGCATACATTTCAAGGGTACACGCACTGTGCAACTTAATTAATAGCAATACTGCCAGTTAACATCGCCATAAAGTTGGTGAAAAGACTTACGCCTTAAAGTGCCAATATTTGTACATTCGTATAACTGAAAAAATGCAAAAAAAAAAAGGAGTAACTCTTACCTTTATAAACTTCGCTTGATACAAAAAAGTTAGAAAAACCAGTATTAATACTGTTTTCTACTTCATTGTTGCTTTGAATTATCACCAACAGAAAATCCAATGCATTTTTGCAGCAGAATGAACAGCTAACGTCACAAACGCAGATTTTCATTGACGCCGTGCTCTCTTTTGCTCTCGCGCGCTATACTAAAGGGAAGTTTATACACGCGTGAACCGGCGCGAGGGCGGTCGATTCGTAACATGAAGCTTGTTCAGCAAGTACTTAACGTTCGTTTATTCCTGTGTAAACTGTTGTAAATCCTAACATAAAAGGTTAACATAAAATGAGTTAAAGTAAACCAAATAACAAACGGAAATAAGTTTGAAATACATGAATTGAAAATAAAAAACGAAAACTTAGGCTTACCAATGCTGAATGGTTCAGGGAACTGATGTGACATGAAGTGATTTTAAAAACCGAAAATACGTGAATTTAAAGGATGAATTAACATAAGACGCGGAATAAAGACGTGCGGAATGTGACAATAAAACATAACGGAGGAAACAATTAACACGGTACAAAAACACTAAATTATGCGTAACAACCGGAACATCCTGGGAGGCCTGGGCTGAATTAAACGAAAAATTCAGCAACTAAAAAAAGTCAATAAGCCTCTTCCGGCGAAAAACGAACTTGAAATGAAACATTTCGGAAACTAAACTGAGTCAATCTGCAACAGTCGTTAAAAGTCATTCAGTTAAACAGAGTTCTTTAATGCCGCGGGATCATCGATCTGCCGCCTCTTCCAGCAAAACGAGCTTTGATATCGGTCTTACAAGCGTAGTGCTCGTCGTTTGCACTTCCGCCACACGGACGCGATGATCCTGCGCTGGGAAGATCTTGGTAACACGACCAAGGAGCCATCGTCCACGTGGGGAGTTGTTGTCCACAATCAGAACTAGGTCATTGACTGCTAAATTGCCTCTCTCACGCACCCATTTGTGTCGTCGCTGCAATGCTGGGATATACTCCCGGATCCATCTCTTCCAGAAGCAGTCGACGAGAAATTGCGCATGTCTCCATTGCTTTCTTCTATAGAGGTCTTCACGTGCAAATAATCCTGGAGGTAGTGCGAGATTTCGCCGTTGGAGCAAGAAATGACTTGGAGTGAGAGGTTCGTAGTCGTTTGGGTCATCGCTGCTTGGGGTAATGGGGCGACTGTTAAGAATGGTCACAACCTCAGCAAACACAGTGCGCAGGGTTTCCAAACTGACTAGTGCGTTTTGATCGCCAAGGATAGCTTTCATCGACTTTCGAACACTTCGAACAAGCCTCTCCCAAACTCCGTTCATATGACTGGCAGTTGGGGGTTGGAATCTCCACTCGGACCTTGGGCACAGGTAGCAGGTGATTTCGTCTTTACTCCTCAGGCGTCTGTTTAACTCTTCTTCGTCCCATTCACGAATGGATCGCTGAATTTCCTTATCTGCTCCAGCGAAATTTGTGCCATTGTCGCTCCAAATTCCCTTGGGACAGCCGCGATTTGAGATAAACCTGCGTAGGGCTTGGATTAAGGAGTCAGTCTGCAACGAACTCACGTCCTCGATATGAATGGCACGCGTGGTAAAGCATGTGAAAAGACACCCATACACCTTCTCGGAACCACGACCTCGCTTTATGAAGAACGGTCCAAAGAAGTCAACACCAGTATATGTAAAGGGCGGCTCATAGGGAGTTAGACGTTCTTTGGGCAGGTCAGCCATCTGTTGCTTCATAGGGGCTTCGTTTCTCTTGCGGCAGTCGACGCACTTGCGCAGAATGCGACGTACCAGAGCCCTCCCTTGTATTATCCAGTAACGTTGACGCAAGGCAGAAAGAACGTGCTCGCGACCGGCATGGCCCAGTATTTCGTGATAGTGGCGCACTATCATAGTGGATATGGGATGATCCCTCGGAAGAAGCATTGGATGAGCGGTATCAATGGAAATTGGAGCGTTGCGAATTCGTCCTCCAACGCGCAAGGTTCCATCGATCAGAATAGGATGAAGATTGGCAAGTTTGCTATGACCCTTGACCGGATGTCCTTTAGTTAAAGAATCGATGTCTTCGGAGAAGCTTTGGCGCTGTACCAACTGGACGATTTTCTGGGTAGAAATTCGCGTGTCTTCCAAACTTACTCCTTTCCTTTCAGGCAGAGTTCTCTTGCTTTGGATGTAGTTGACAAACCGCATCAACCAGGCAATAAGTACTTGCAGGCGTGGCCAGGACGAATATCGTCGCAGCATTTGGTCAAGTGCTGATCCGCTGATAAGAACTGTCACGTGACTTCGTACTTGAATTTCCTTGTCATCTTCTGAAATCTTGCCAATTTTCTGAACAGGCCAGCTATCTTCCTTTTGGAGAAGGAACTTTGGTCCAGAAAGCCAACGACAATTCGGCTTAAAGGTATGTATGTCCATTCTCCGAGAACCATCATCGGCTGGATTAAGGGACGTCGGCACATGTCGCCATTGCTGAGGTAAAGAGGCCTCGTGAATCTCGTTCACTCTGTTGGCAATAAAGGGCTTAAATCTTCTCTTCTCATTGGTGATGTATTGGAGGACTGTCAAGGAATCTGTCCAAAATGTGACACCATGAAGAGGGAGATCCAATTCGTCGCGAATCAGCACGTGTAGGCGCACGGCGATCACAGCTGCCTGTAACTCCAAACGTGGAACAGACCATTGTTTAAGGGGGGCGTTACGCGTTTTTCCCATGACGAAGGTGCAGTGAACTCTTCCTTCGTTATCAACGAGTCGTAAGTAGACAACAGCAGCATAACCATGGTTAGACGCGTCAGAGAAATAATGCAGCTGGATGTTTGTGATGTCGGCATGTGTGAAGCCTTTGAAGCATCTTGGGATCTTGATGTCCGCAATAAGGGGAAGAGACTCCACCCATTTGCGCCAATGCGTCAGAAGAGGTTCTGGTATGTACTCATCCCATTGGACATCCATTCTCCAAAGTTCTTGAAGCAGGACTTTAACTGGAAGTATAAACGGACCAAGGAAGCCCAGTGGATCAAAAAGTGAGCTAACGGTTGATAATACACCACGTTTGGTAGGCGGCTTGTTGGAGGGCACAACTTTGAACTGGAAGGTATCAGAGTCTGTATCCCAATGTAGCCCAAGGGTTCGCCCGATAGGTAGTCGGTCAAGGTCCAAATTTAGAGCAGGGTCCGCTCGCTCATTCTGCGGAACTGCTGCCAGAAGGTTGCGGCTGTTGCTAGCAAATTTCGTGAGGTGAAAACCGCCATGTTTCATTAACTTGATTAGCTGGTCAGCTAGCCAGACCGCCTTCACAACAGTAGGAACAGACTTTAAGAGATCATCAACGTAAAAGTTCCTCCGCACGGTAGTAGTCACTTCGGGGCTATAGTGATCCTCATTATCATCTGCGGTTTGGCGTAGTGACTTATTGGCGCAGCAAGGTGACGAAGTTGCTCCGAAGATATGGACGAGCATCTGGTACTCGTCGGGGGGTTCACTGAGGCTACCGCTCCACCATAGGAATCTCAACGCGTTGGCATCCTTAGGGAGAACCTTGACCTGATGAAACATAGCTTCCACGTCTGCGATGAATGCGATCTTTTCCTCGCGGAAGCGGATAAGTACGCCAACAAGATCATTTGCGAGATCAGGGCCTTGAAACAGTTGTTCATTCAAGGAAGTGCCGTTGAACTTAGCGGCAGCATCAAAGACCACACGAACTTTGTTGGGCTTGTTCACGTTGAACACGGGATGGTGTGGCAAATACCAAGTGTGGTTGGATTTATTCATGGCCTCTTCCTTGCTCAACTTTCTTGCATAACCTTTGCGAACGTAGTCATCAATTACGGCCCTGTACTTGATTTCCAGAGCTGGATCTCGGTAGAAACGCTTCTTTAAATTTTGGAGCCTAGCCACCGCAGCCGGTCTGTTAAGAGGTAGGTGTGAGTCTTCATGCTTCCAAAGTAGACCCATCTGATAGTGGCCATCAACCTTTGAGATCGTGTTCTCGATAATTTTCAGGGCCTTGTGATCTTCAACTGACATTGGTTTTAAAGTTGGTTTTTCAGTTCCATATGACTCAACGCGCCGAAGTTTTCCAGTTGGTGACTTAGAGAGACATCTTCGCAAGAAACGTGATTGATATTGAACTGACGCTTCCTGTTCTCACTGACGGAACCACCAAGAACACTCCAACCAAGACAGGATCGGATTGCGAAGGGCTCATTTGGGTTCCCTTTCTTGACTTCTAGTGGAATAAAGGCCTCTTGAACGCTCGTGCCAATCAGGACAGAAACTTTCTTTCTTTCGACTTCAGGAAACGATACTTGTCGTAGGTGTGGCCACTGCTCCATTTTCTTGTGAACTGACAGGTGCTTAAGTGGAATAGTGAGATCTTTCACAGCCCATGCATCCCGCACTGTAACTTCTGAAGAATCTTGGTGACTGGCAGAGGCGATTTTAAAGCTAACTTTAACTCCTTGTTCCTGCTTGTCTCTTTGACTAATTGTGGATAGCGAAAGCTGGCCTCGTTCACCTTGAATTTCGAGCTGTCCAGCTAAGGATGGGTCGATCATTGACACGTCAGAACCAGAGTCGATCAGGCCATAGGTAGTGATACTCTTTCCGTTGTTGCCGATGACCTTGAGCGGGATAATTTGTAATAGGATCTCAGAGGATTCAGCTAAACTTGCGGCAGCACACGTGCTCGAGGGAGCATGTTCAACTTCCGGAAGAACCATGGGACTGACAGTTGGTATAACTGTAGTGTCAACATTATTAGCTTGATGGGCAAGACCTGGGACTTGCTGGGCGTGACTTGGCTGGTGTAACAATATGTGGTGAAGTTTTCCACATCCCGGAACTCTACAGCGTATCGATGACTTACAACCCCTTGCTACGTGCTCAACAGAATTAATGCAGTTGAAGCAAATCCGCTTCGACTTGACAAGTTCAGTTCTTTCCTCCACAGGCTTCAATTTAAAGACTTCACACCGATACAAAGGATGAGACTGAGAACACATAGGACAGTTAACGATTTTGTTGCCTTTGTTGCCTTTGTTGCTATCAGTTCTACTTTTTTCTTCCGAACCACCGGTTGCAAGTGTGGTAACCTTTTGTGCAGTCGAGGAGGATGAGAAGAACGGATGGTTCGCAACGTCAGCTCGATCGTTTAGGAATTCCACAACATCTTTGAATGTAGGCATGATTCTGCCCTGGCACTCGAGTTTCTTCAGGTGTTCTCGAAACTTGGCCTTTGCCCAGTTAGGCAATCTCAAAATCATTTTCTCGAGGTTGTCCGTGTTCATCTCTCCGAGGCAGTTCAAAGCTTCCAAGTTGTCGTACATAACTTGTGCCAAATCAGCGTAACGTCGCAGGCCTTCCTTATCTTGGGGCGCTATAACGGGACCTTTAGTCAGGGCGTCAACACAAGCTCGTACGATCTTGAAGGGTTGACCAAAGCGATCTTGTAGGACACTCAGGGCCTTTGTTAACCCTCCTGGAACAGACTCGTACCGACAAACGGCTCTTAAGGCGGGGCCTTCGAGAAACTGGAGTAGCCGGGCCATTTTTGTAGCTTCGTCTAACGCCTTGCACTCAACCATTTGATAGAATCTTTGTCGAAACACTGGGTATTCTTCAGGGGCACCATTAAACTTACTAACTTGTAACGCGGGCAAACCGTGATCAGCCGTCATTTTCTCCATAGTAGTCGCAATGATCGTCAGAAGGTTCGCACCCTCGGGCTGAGGAGAAGGACCGAAGTACTGTGGAGCGTCACCGAAACGCGAAGCTGCAGTGTGATTGTAATCGCGGACAGTGGTGCTTGAAACAGGAACTGAGAGAGAAGAAGGGGCCATGGAATAGTAGCCACGTACCGTAGGAGCACTAGAGGGGTGAGCTGCACAGGGTGGTGCTGGAAAGGAGGTCGGCTTGGCTGGAAACGACGGTACAAGGGTAGACATAACTGGAAACGTATAAGCCTGAGTGAATGTCTCTGCTGGCAGCGTATAAGCCTGTGTGGACGTGGCTGGAAGCGACGTAGGCTGGGCTGGAAATGAAGGCATACGCGGCGACGGGACTTGAAGCGTGTAAGCTTTCGTGGACGTGGTTGGAAGCGACGTAGGCCATGACGACACGCTCGACGACGGGTTTTCATTTCCCTGTTCGTTCGACAGCAGTTCAGTATATTCGTTTTCCGCCAATTTGACTTCTAACTCAACCAGTTCGGTTTTTTCTTTCGCGTCCGCGATCTCTCTTTCTGATTCCAGTTTTATTAATTCTAACTGTTGTTCAAATTCGAACTGTTTGTGCTTCATTTCGAGCTCCAGTCGTTTCACTTCAATTTCGATCGTCCTTTTTCTCTTCTGCTCCGCTTGCTGCTCGATTAAAACGGCCTTTGCAGCCGCCGACTTGGCGTCCTGAAGTCTCGTGGTCGCTTCGCTCAACTTGGACGATGTTCGACTAATGGTAGATTTAACGGATCTCGTCGGCGATGGCGTTCTTAGAGTTGTGAGGTCCTGGGAGACTTGTTCATTGAAATACGTTGCAGCGTCGACTACGTAATGTTCGACCTTTTCGTCGTAGAGCTTTTTCTTAGCTTCTTGCAAGACATACTGAGCCTTTACTTCGCGTATCTCTTCGTTATTATCGTCCAAAAGGCTCGAATAGCGCGAAGTAATCTCCTGATAGTTTTTCCAAGCAGAGTTCAGAGTGGATTGTAACGCTTTAATTTGAACCAAATTTGCGAAGTCGGGTAGAAGGTCGTCCATCCGATTACACACATTTGTCATAGTAGATACGTAACCACCACGAGACTTTCGCATCGCATGTAGAGCTTCTTGCACAGCTTCTTCCCGTGGCGTTGACATTCTCTGTCGCGAGCTTGAGCGCGGAGTAGTATAAGGTGGGTCAGTCAAATACCACTAAACAAAATAAGACTCCATCGACAGTGGTGAATGCCTATTTCCCCAATTAGCGATATAACCTGCAGGCCGACTGAAAGGAGGCCTGCAGGTGATATTACTAATTGGGGAAATAAGCATTCACCACTGTCGATGGAGTCTTATTTTGTTAAGTGAGTATTTGACTGACCCACCTTATACTACTGGGTCTTTTGTTTTACTCCACGAGGCTTATTTAAACCCTAGAACCAGCTTAAACCACTAATAACCAGTTTTAACCGCCTGAAAGCGGTTTCAACCACCCAGCCCCCTTTTTTTTGGCGCAACCCTCTATAACCGGGTTTTAACCCCTAGAAAGCACACTAAAGTGCTCGGGCTTTACCACCTCCATCGAAGGTAAAAATTGGTTGCCAAAAAATAGGTTGTAATTTTCAATTTTTTGCGCTATACTTAGCTCTCTACTTAGTTGTAAATTTTCAATGAAACTCCAGCAAGCCAGACATGACCAATTAGAGAAACAAGGCCATTGGTACACAAGCGGCGATGGGGAGAGGACGAAATGGTGTTAAGACACAATCAAAGAAAAGAATGGCTCTAGTTCATTTAAGATATGGAAATAGTTTTTGTGTTAGAAGCAGAACAGGGGGGAAGTGTAACTGCGTTACAACAATCGAAGTGCAGACATTGCCGTCAGACATTGCTACAGAATATATTCTTGAAGCAGCACAAAGCCTGACTCCACAACAACTTGCCGCCCTCATCGCCAATTGAAAAAACGTTGACACCTTGTATATCTGCGATGCCTGTGCAAAATTTCTTGAACTTTCTTAACTCCCGCAAAACTGGCCTGAAACAAAAGAGCCGTGCTTGGGTCAGCGCCAGAAAGAGCACCATCGGGGCTTCGGAAGTTGCCGCTTTGATCGGGGCTTCGCCCTTTGAAGACGAAAAGAGCCTTCTTTTCAAGAAAGCCCAAACCCCAGACATGTTCAACATGACTGCGTGTACCTGGGGCAATGTTTTCGAGCCAATCGCACGAAAATGTTTCGAACAAAAACACGACACAACCGTCTTTGCCCACAGTGTATCGCTTAATCTGGCAAAGGAGCACCCCCTTTATGGAAAGCTTACATGCAGTCCTGATGGCTACTTCGAAGACAAAGCCGGCAACATTACGCTTCTAGAGTTTAAATGCCCCTTTAAACGAAAGATAGCCGTTAGAGCTATTCCACGCTACTATGTGACACAACTTCAGACAGGCCTCGCTTTTAGTGGAAGCCAAGTAAAAAGGGGCCTTTTCGTTGACTCCTATTTCAGACTATGCCCTTTGAAACAGATGACATCAAGCACGTTTCATAACGCGAAGCTAAATGGAGGCGTTGTTCACTCAACAAAGGCAAATAAAACACTCGCCTGGGGCATTGTTTACCTCTTTTCTAAGCAATTTTTGACAAAAAAACAAACTGAGCTCGTTGATGTCGCTGAACTTGCGCAGCCACAGTTTGAGAAAATAATGGCAAGCATCGAGGAGAAAGAGCTCTGGTGTTCTTACGGTCCTGTTAGAAGAACTTTTAGTGAGGAAATCGAGCAAGTGGAGTTCTTTAGACGGCAGAAATTCAAGAGCGAGCTAACCACCAGTGCCGAGGGTCCAAGAGCTGTTGCCTTCTTTGCTTGGAAGCTCCTTGATGAAACAGAACTTCCAATCACCAAGCACGAGGGGTTCTTAGCAGGCATTCAAGAAAGGACCAAAAATTTTCACAAGTTAGCTGAACTTAAAAAAAAAATTCATTCACTTATCCATACAGACGACAAAACAACTTCCGCGGGAGAAGTTGGTGAAAATGAAGACGACGTCGAGGCTTTTCTCCAGGGACAGTTTACGCAATTCTAGCTGAATGCATGGCCGCTTGCCAGCGCCGCTCATACTTTCGACATGAAGATGCCCTCGGAAGCTGTATGTAAGATAAAATCTCCCATTTTCTTGGCCCTTCTTGCAGGATCAGGGTTAAGATTTTATAAATTTTAAAATTTATAGAAACATTCCCTGGTAGATGTGGTTTTATATTTGAGTGAGCATATTTTGTTTGTTCAAGCTCGTTCTGGGTCAATCTTATAGAGGATTTTCCGAATAACTGACTAAGTCTATAGTTAAAGTTATAGTCTGTTTTTGCCTTGCTTTTAACTATTATATTTTCATTTTTGTAAAGGTCTGCCTTATCAAAGGCGGCGCCATCAATTATTTCAACTCGGTTGCATAGTTCACAGATAAGTTCCGCTGAAGCAACCAGGAGTGAAAAAGACACGCCACAGCTTTGGCACGATTTTATATTTTCGTTTGTTATGCTTTGAATTGAAACAAACTTATTTTTGTGGTACTGCTTTATTAAGCCTGGTCTTGCCGACAAAGAAAGATCTGAAAAGATAATTTGTAACTTTTCTTTAAGTTGCGAGCGGCATAACTCGTCTACATAGTTATTTTCATAGATGCCTCGCAGCCAGATGTATTTGTGTTTAACATTCAAGGTGTTTAATTGAGTCTTATATTTATTCTTTTTATCCATTTGTCTGACAATAGATAGCTGTTTATTGAAACAGTTTGCTTCAAGACTTGCCATGTTTATAATACAATAAATAAATGTTCAATACGAACTAAATTTCATGCTGCAAAGATTACAAGCAATTTCTGTGCACCCACCCGGTTCTTCTTTCGCGCATCGCGTTTTACAATCCTGGCAAAGGAGGCTGTGGCGCAGGGCCAGATGTTTCTGGTAAAGCTTGCAGTGGTTTATTTTCAGTGCATCATACTTCTGTTCAAGACTTTCATAGCGTTTATTTGCAACCTGAAGTAACGTGATTAATTCCCTTAGCAAAGGCATTGCTCTATATATAATATTTTCCTTTCGAGATTTGCAGATTAAATCCAGAGTTTACTCGTTCAAATATGACTTGGATACGCCTGCCAGATGATTTAACTTTTTTTGAAACTCCACTTTGACTTCTTTGCGAAGTTCTTTTCTGATCTTGTCAATATCTGGCGCTTGAGGCTGGTCCCCCCGTGTGGACTTTGTTGCCCCAGAGCGGATATCGTCTTTCAGTTTGTTATATTTTTCAACCTCTTTTATGATGATCGTAAACTCTGGATCGTCGATGTTATTGTCAGTTAAAGCCTTTGAGATCATCTCATAGACAGAGTTCCGCTTAGCAACAGCGAGCGTATATATTTTCTCATGTTTCGCGATTTTTCGTTCAAATTTCTTGCTTAGCACTGTGAGTGCCGCAGAGGAAGCCCCTGTAATCGCTGCCACACCAGCAAGGGCAGGACTGGCAACAATTCCGACTCCAGATAAAGCAGTCGCGAAAGTAGCTGATGACATGCCTGTAGCAACCAAACCAAGACCCACAGCCGCTGCATGAAGAATCGCGTGGGCCCGTTTGTATTTTTTTGCGACCTGGCGATAGTGGTCGGCTTCCTTCTCAAGATCTTTCTGTAAGTCTGTTATTTTCTTGAGCCGGAAGTCTTCGCCATTTGCTGGTAAGCTTGGGTAAAGCGATTGAGTCTCACTGTAATCCGGTGCCGATGGCAACACATTAGCTGAGCTCATGGTTGTGTATACATATTAATTTATTTCAACTTCAAATTCAAGAGGGGCGTTATTGAAATCAAAAAGTTCATTGTTCGCATCTCTAACAGACAGAGTTATGCTGTTTACATAATCGCCAGACGAGACGTCACGCAAGATGTTCTGCTGTGTTGATTCATAGAAAACTTTCTCATATGCCTTTCCGCGAAGATCAAATCGAGCCAATACTGTCGAAGGCTTACCGTTGAACAGGTTCTGTTCTTTATCAACCAGATCGCAGTGGATAAAGTAAGTGCTTGGCGAGGTTAAATGCTTGACGAATGTTACAAAGAACAGTTTGCTGATACCAAGTAATTTAGTCAGATTTTCACTAAACGTTGCATTACTTTTATTGTGAATGACCATCGACCCAACTGGTGTGTAAGGTGATGCTCCTAGATCGAAATGTCTGTTAGTTTTATGTCTTCAAACTCTTTTGATAAGTTCTCAATGGTGTAATGACCTGGCAGTAACTCCGCTGTAGGCTTTGATCCATTAGGGTTAGATTTTGTTGATGAAATAACTGCATTTTCTTTCAAATTATGCCACGAATTGCAAATCGAACAAGAGACGAGCCGGATATAGCTCGGTTTCTTAAGAGGGTGGTCGAAGTAGATGGTGTGAGGGTTCGAAGGTGCGACGACTGTTAACACAACCATTGTGTATATAAAATATATTTATATACAAGCATGTCAAACCCACAACTGGCTTGGCTAAGTTCTCCGGAGGCCACAAAACTTGCTGCAGTTGCCAAAGCGAAGGCGATCGCAGACTTCAAAAGGCGTTACCCGCACGCTGATATGTCAAAATTTACAACAGAAGTTTCTTTCGATGAAAATCACAAAGCCTCAGCAGTAGTTCTTTTCCCCGAGGGGCATGGCTCCTGGGCTATGCCTTCAGACATACCTCGCAAGTATTGGACTCCAGCCATGAAAGGGGCCTTGGGTTTGCTACAAGACGGGGGGTTTCCAATTCCTCTAACAATCAACAAAAACCCTACAAAACCAATCCCTGCGGTCGCATTCTCTGAAAATGTGGCAAGCATCAGCGCTATCTTAAACAAAGAGCAAAAAATCTATGTGACGCCAACAGACTCATTTGTAACAAAGTTTAGGGAAATCTTCACCCTGGCCCAAATCAAACACACAACTGGAAAAGAGGCAAAAAGGTGGCTTTCAAAGCCCGATATGAGCTATTGGCCACAGCAGCTGAACTTCGCCCTATGGTGCGCAACAACAGGTTCCGGCGTCGCCCGCGAGATATTATTACCCTCTAGCGATCTAGGGCTTTCCCCGCAGCTCCGATCTTTTTATCTCTTCCATGTTTACTTCACAACAAGGCGCATATTGTTTGAAATGGGAGGCATTCAGAGTATAAGCGCTTTGCCTGGTGACCCCACCTTTAACCAAACAAACAACCGCTACGACATCGCTTCATACAAAAGGATATGTGCTGAGTTCGGCGTTGATCCAAGCAGTGATTTTCGTTTCACATTCGGTGCGAATAACGGGCTCGGCAATGTGTTTATCTACATTTCCAGGGGCGGCATGATATCCACCGGAATGGGCTATCCAGGCTCCCATGCAAAATTCAGTGATGAAGGCGGAAGTGCCACCGACGGAACCC
This sequence comes from Cladopsammia gracilis, assembly GCA_022457155.1. Taxonomy (NCBI): domain Eukaryota; kingdom Metazoa; phylum Cnidaria; class Anthozoa; order Scleractinia; family Dendrophylliidae; genus Cladopsammia; species Cladopsammia gracilis. The sequence goes on from JAJGOT010000367.1 coordinate 660,048, forward strand.
TTGTGCAGTTCATTCGTAATGACCAGGGCGCCGCTAGTCAGTTCGAGAAATTTGTGCCGAATTATTCACAAGGGCTAACACAAGTTGGTCTGTCTCGTATGAACCGATCGATCGAGGCCTTTGTGTACTGTGTTCTGGGCTCCCAGGTCAATGTTCGCAGCAGCATTCTTGGCGACGGCGGGAGAGCTAAGGAAACACAGGATGAGTTTCTTGTTCTAATGGAAGACGCAATCAGAACGCCTGACATTTCCAAGAGTGTCCAACGCTATCAGCTAGCCATCGACGGGGCCAAGGTCCGCTTGGATTTTGCAGTAGCTCCAGGGACCTGGCTTTTGCCCTCGCGCATGGTTATCAATACAGAGAGCGTTGTGGGGTACAATAATAAGCTGAAGCAGGCAACGCAAGGGATGCAGCTGGGTGTGAACAACAATGTTAACCTGGAGACAAAAAAGGCCTCCCTGCGCCCCATGGACGGTGGTCCAACAAAGATTAATCCACCAAACAGTCACCCAGCGAACCCGATTCACAAACAGGCGACACAGGCACAGGGCATCGCGCCCAAGCCAACGACACAACCAACCCCACAACCAACGCAAGAGACAACACCACCCTCAACGCAAGAGCCAAAGATTGAGCCGCATCACGTAAATAAGGCGCTCATTGCTGGGGGCGCTCTTGCTTTAGCAGGCTTGTTTATCTGGATGCGTTAACGCTTGCGCTTGATTGTCTTTTCAACCAAGAAAGCCACAACGGCAAGGATCAGTAGCCAGGCGTGCTCGCCAAGAAAGGATAAAACCTGGCCGGCCGTTTTGAAGATAAAGCTCACGATCGAACCGATCATGCCTGGCAGGGCATTGGCTGCTTTTTTGCCAAGCTCTTTGAGCCCATTGCCAATAGCTTTGGTGGCCTTTGCCAGGCCATTCAAGGTGGTTAATACCACAACGCTGATGACAATACCGGCAGCCAGAACAACTGCTTGAAGGGTCCAGCCATATTTCTTGAAGATATTTTTGACCCTCTCTCTCAAAGACATTCCCCCTTCACGCACCTCAATTTCTGTGTTGACCCTTGCTAGCTCTTCTTGACGTTCAGCAACTCGGGCTTCTGCAGCTTCTTTGTCAGAGGGAGAAGTGTTCTCGTCCTCTATTATGCGTTTGTCTTCAGCGTTCTGTCGTTCAAGCTCTTCTTTGTTCTGTTTAAGTTTGTCCAGCGGTTTTACAGCGTCCTGTTTTCCTCTAAGCTCCTCTCGGCGTCTGTCTAATCCCCTACTGTCAAGTTTTAGTTTGTCGATTTGTTTTTTTAGTTTGTCTGCTTGTTGAGCAGCTTTTTGCTTCTTGTCTAGTTCTTTTCGTTTAGCTTGAATCTCAGCTTCCTGAGCTCTCTTTTCATTTTTTAGTCTTTGTATTGTCTCCGTATCCAGTGGACCATGTGCATCTTCCTTCTCTTGAATCTGGTCATCAATATTTTTGATTATATTTCTGCGGGCATCTATATCGCGGCGAAGTTTTTGTGCATCCACAGCCCTTTGTTCCACTTGTTGTAATTCATTTTGTTTTGCTTCCTGTTCTTTTTGAATTGCTTCAAATGCAGCATTTGTCTCATTGAGCTCTTCAGTCAGAGACTTTCCGAGAGCAGCTTTGATCTCTTTGGGAAGCGAAGCGTTGATAGTCTTTTCGGAAGCCCCACGGCTTCTTGTGTAAAGAGGATACCATTTGTCTCTGGTATGATATTTTACCTCGATGATGGCCCCACCTGATTTTGGTTTCGCCTCGTACCGAAAATTAAGTTGATTTCTGTCTGCGCTGATAAACTCGGTCTTAACCTCGTCAAAGACCATATCATCCATTGTTAACAAGTTCCGGCCTTGAGTATCCCCTGTAATGAAAGAGGTTTCATCAGTGCGGGAGCCTTGTTGTTCTGGGGGTAACCGTGTTCTTGGGATCATAGGCACTTGTTCACCAGATGGTGTGGAAGCAGCCCCTGGTTTAAAGGGGTTCGTGGTGTCGGTGGGAAGGTCTTTCAAGGCGTTTAGCCATTCTTGTTGTTCTTCTTTTGACATTTGATTCCAAATGGTGTTTAAGTTCTCAGCATCAGCATCATCGTCATCTCCTGTGTCTGTGATGAGAGGGGTTTTGTCAGTTTCCTCGCCAGGTATATCATAACCTCCTTCTGCCATGATGATATATAAATATAAAATTTATATATATGGCTGTGCAATCAAACCTCCTCCCAACGAATGCAGAGAAGATTCTTGGGGCAATGAAAGCAGAGCGCACCGTAAAGCGCATCACATTCGATCGCTCTACAGCCCAGCCGGGCGAGACACTGTACGTTACAGTGCCCAAGCTCAACGAACATGAAGTTATCGTGCCGGGCTCGCTTGCCTTGATCTTTAACATCGATCTTACCGGCGGCCACGCAAACAACTCTCTTGTACAAAATGTCTCCAGAGCACTAGTTGACAGGCTTGTTGTCAAGTTTGCCGCCACCACTGTCCAGGACACTGTCGGGTACGATATTTACAAGATCTTTGAGGACCTCTTCTTCTCTGTCGACAAGCGCGAAAACATGCTTTCAGAGGGCATCCAGAGTGTTGACTTGTGCAAGATTCGCTCTAGTTCCGGCGATAAGAAGACCTCGGGCGTGGATGTGGAAAACAAGCTGGAGACCATTTACAAGAACAAATACCGCATCAATCTGGATCACCAGATTCTAACGGACCACGGCGTCATGTACCCGCAGGCCCTCTACAACGATTTAACATTCGAGATTACGCTCGCCCAGGCTTCTCAAGTTGTCAAGGGTTCGGATACAAGCAAGCTTGTCTACAAGTTGACAAATATCCAGCTTGAGTACGAGACAATCCGAAGTAAGCAGCTGGCTGACGAGGCAACAAGTGTACTCTCTAGCGGAAAGGAGTTTGCCTACGACCATATCATGCGAGAGGAAGTGGTCCCCTTCTCGAAGGGTTCAGACGCACGGCTGAATCTAAGGGTTAACCCTCAGCGCCGGTCACTGAAAGCCATCCTTCTGCTATTCATAGAGCCATACACGGCTGGAGCCCGGGAATCTGAAAAATACTTCAATCCAGACATTACCAAGGTGAATGTAACCATCAACGGCTCACCCAACAGGATTTACAACGAAGGCATCAGCGGGACAGACATGTGGAACGAGCTCAGCCGCCTCTTTAAAAAGAGTGGTGATGGCAGACCCAACATGAATCTGACCAAATATCTCACGGGAAACAAGTTCGGCCTCCTTATCGACCTTCGGTCCATGGCTGATACAACTCTTCACGGTAACGGCCAACGCCTTGTCAACACAAAGGACGGCGTACATCTTGAGCTCGAAAGAGCACCCTCTGGATCAGGAAATGTACACTGCCACATATTCACCATCAGCGACTCGCAGATGAACATCATGGACAGGCAGCTGCAGGCTGTTCAGTATTAAACACATATTTATACAACCACCATGTCCCGTGCCTTTAAATTTTATGATAAGCCAAAACCACTGCCTGTTTCAAGACCGCTAACACACAATGAAATAACAAAACTTCTTGATAAGGCTCTGGCCCCGCCAACAGATGATATAAAAATACACACATATAGAGATGGACCCCCAAAAGTTGCCCTTCAATGCCCTAATAATAGGGCCGACTAACTCTGGCAAAACACAATATCTCTTGAATCAGCTACGCGGCCCCTTCCGGGGCAAGTTTGATTATATCGTTCTCTTGTGCCCAACCTTTGTTCACAACAAGACATACGATGGGTTCATAGACAATGAGCCACGCATTTTCGTGATTGACTGCCAGCAACACGAGGTTGAATTTTGGCTAAAACTAGCCAGTTACCACTTCGACGGGACAAACACTCTCATCGTTCTCGACGACTGCGCCGCTTCGAAAGATGTGAAAGGTCGCACGAGTCAACTTGTCAATCTCGGCTTCAGTGCCAGGCACAGCGGCATTTCCGTGTGGGTGTTGGCGCAGCAGTTAACCAGCATTGCCAAGCCGTTTAGAGAAAACGTGGCAGCGATCGTGCTTTTTTACACACCATCAAGCAAAACAACTAAGGCCATCTTTGATGACTATGCCGGCGAGCTCACACATGAAGAGTACAAAGAGCTTATTGCAAGATTGAAGAGGGGCAAATTCGGTCACATGGTTTTCTCTCTGCGCTACCCTTATGGAGTTAATATATACTCTGAACCATGAATGCCTCCACCAGTCTCCACAAGCTCACAGTCTTTTCACAGCTTCTTGGTGAATTACAGAGCAGGACGGAAGAGATGCAAATCCAGAAAATCAAAGCCGCTGGCGAGGATGATCTGCGCCTCATGCTTCTTAGCCGATATCCTTTGAAAGTTGTAAAAATGCCAGACACAATGGCTTCACTCATACGGGAGATTGAAAATATTTTGCCTGACATCAATAGAATAATTGAGAATTAATATATACACGATGGCAACAAACCCTGGAGACGTGGGCCCACTTCATTACTTCCTTCAGTTTCTGGAGAAAAGGGTTCCTTCTTATGAAACTTTTATGGAAATCAAACTCTCTGGAGTCGAGGGTGCACTTAATCTCTTATCTCAGTTTCTGGAGGAAAGGTTTCCCTTTAACGAACCTTTGACGGAAGCCAAAAAAATCGAATTAATGCAATTTCTGAAGGCATTTTATGAGGCGGGTGCTGAACAACTTTTAAAAAAAAAAACAAAATGTATACACACGATGGCAACAAACCCTGGAGACACGCCAGTAAAAAAAGAGGTAATAATCTCACTAGCCCCCCATGAAAACGAGAACCTAACGACAGCAATGACCCGCGAAGAAGCTAACCTACCCAAGGAAGTCTATGACTTTCTGGAACTACCCTTACCAAACCAAGTGTATTTTAAAAGTGATTTAAAGGTACTTTTAATGTATTTGAACGATTTGAACTATATTTTGAGCTCATCATGGTGTATTTTTATTATATTTTAACAAAAATTCTAAAATAGTGGTAAGAGCTTGAAATGTATTTGAGGTATAGTTAAATGCTATTTAATAAACCGAAAAGGTTTTTCCATGTATTTGTAAGCTATTTGTCGCCAAAACTACATTTCAAATAGAGTATTTGAACACTATTTTGACAACATGACTGCCGAAGTGCTACTCTAAATTGTTTAAAATAGACTATTTGAACACTGTTTGGAAAAAAATCATAAAATGTTGTCGATTTATAATGTAGTTGTAACAAGTAAAACATAAAAATACGTTTTAAATATGATGTTTAAATACTATTTGAAATGGACATTCATTACTACGCTTCTAAACAGCTCATAAATAGTCTATTTAAAACATGTTTGAAGTTGAATTCACAAGTCACAGCTATTTGAAAGGCGATTTTAAAATTCTGAAACCAGGAGCTGTTTCCAAACAGACTTTAAACAGACTATTTTCTTAGTATTTTGAGAGAAAAACACTTTGTTACAGGTATGTACACAAAATATATTTGAAGTTCACCTCCCCCTCCATAAGTCAGTAAAACTGTTTTTAAACGTATCTGTGACAAACTCACAGAACAAAATAAGAGCTATATCGGTTTTCCTTTTTATTGCGGCAGCAATGAAAACGTTTATAGAGTTTTATAGACACATACCCGTAGCCACCCTCCCCCCCCCCCCCCCCCCCATCCCGATTCGATCCTTTACTACAGAATCCGGTGCTTCTATTCGTTATGGTGGTCTTTGCAAATACAGTTCCTTGTTTATCATCATGACAGTATATACGGAGGCCGAAGTTAATTATCAACCTCACACGTGTAGCCGAACGCCGACTTGCGGGCCGGGACTTGAACCGGAATTGAATAGCAAAGGCGATATCGAATGGCGCGTCAAAATACATTTTACTTTACATTTATCCCGACATATTCATTTTCTGAAAAGGTATTATTAAATGCAGTAGCTCGCTGTCAAATCAAACCATGGTATAGTTCCTCGCTTAACACTGGATTCAGTAATAATATCGATGTGTCCGAACGCGTTGTAGATCGAAGCATAAATGTTATGACGATCGATACGGCAATGCTTTATTATTATTATTCTGCGAAATGCAAATACCTGAGTGACCTCAGCGTATGTTGTATTCTATTTCGCTCTATAAAGCTTGTGTTTAGAGTAGCGAGGCCTATCGCTCGTATATATTTAGCTTACATGTAAGCTATATACGAGAGCACACATTATTTTGTAAACAGACAATTTATGGAGCGCTCCGAAAAGGAAACATTAAGTTATACACGAATGATGATTACAGTAAAGTCTCTTCTTAAGAATGAAAAGCCATACCTTATATCTGTTTTGGGCCCTCTTGTCATGGAATCCTGCACTTTTTCACTTGAAGAACGAGGAATTCAGTCCTAAAGCATTGTGAAATTCCCGCTCAGTCTCGCGCGCTAATCTTGTTCCCAGTGTCCTCTCTATCCAGCGTCACATATCACGTGAGATATCTCACGTGAGCACAAACAAAGGTCGTTTGAATTTTGTGCGCGGCCATTATAGCAACCGTTTAGAGATTTCGATTTTGTGGACGTTGTTTTATCCAAGAATGGGCTTATCAACAATTTATCAGCAGAAGAGATGAATATCTGAGACGACAGTCTACATCGGGACGTTTCAAATGTGAGTACAATCATTTGTTTAATCATTTTAGTCATGTACGAAGCTTGATGTGGCGTTCGATTGAACGTATTCCGGAATATTAAGAACATGAAAGCTGTCGAATTATAACCATGTTTGCCAGATTTACATGTGTATAGTGCAAATGTGTCTCAACAAACTATAAAGAAAGCGCTGTAGTGTTTATTTTTATTCCGGAATGCGGTTATTTAGTTAATCGAACGAAGCATATAGCGTACGGTAAGCTACATGTAAGAGATTAAATACTGTAACGCTTCGACTTTATGCAATGTACGATTAGAAGACGTGATTATTTCTTGACAACAGTGAGTGGTTTAGTGTTATTATATAGTTTGTTGGGGTGAAACAGCATTCGTTCTCCTGCCAAATTAAATTCAAAATATATTAACCTCGATCGGTCCTCGATAGTACATGCAATTTATTATAAAATAAGACTACATTCGATATTTGTCTTGGTACAATTTAAGCTTAAGGTGAAAGTTAAAACATTTCGGTTTTTGCTTTGAAATTAACTGGTCATGATACAGATTACATGTATGAGCTCCAGAATTTACGTTTAACATACAATCGTCATAAAACGCTGAGACTTGTACATGAAAGATCATCTGTAGTCTTGCTTCGTTTTGATGTTTCAGATTTAAAAGAAAGTAAAAGCATTACTTGACAAAATGTTGTGTTTACACTTAAACGTTTACCAAGGTTTCAATTTCCTGAGTTCAAGTTACTTTACCTTCGCTAGTACTCGAGTCACCAGTCCAACAAATTGAATTGGCTTGAATTTCTAAAAACATGCCTGCTATTAGAAGTGAAGCGGTGGCTTTCGTGTTCATTGCCTTTTATTTTCTAGTTCTTGAGTGGCAAACAGTAGCCTTGAGATTTTAGCAGCTGTTAACTGCTACAGCACCTCACTAAACTGAAGGGAAAATGGATAGTTTTAACTCAAATTGCATTATGAAATACAAGGCCTGCTAGACATGCATGGCCATGGCCAATGTACCTTTCAGATTGTCTGCCATAAGGATCAAAGGCTTTACCAGGATTGTTTTGTGAAGGATTATTTTGTACCACAGCTAAAAAGCTGTGAACATGCAGTCAAATAAAGTGATCTGAACACCACAGGAAGTGAAATAGTATGCTACCCCAAGGGGATGTATCTGTCATTTTGACCTCGGTTACTGACCTAAATCAGGGATGTAGATTCAGTTTTTAACTGGCGGGAATATACATGTACATGTAGAACTGACAGATGGGTAAAAAATAGAAAAATGTAGTCCTTTTAAAGCTGCACTAGGCTTTAAGGACGTTTGCGCTACTTGTTTATGCGCATCCTTACTGCGCACGCAATTCATCTCGCAACGCCATGCTATGTCATGCATGAGCGCACGCAAGAGAAGAAATCTAAGCACATAAAGGACTGGTAGCCGTTGCGTTAACTTTGCTTAGATTTAACTCACTTTGATGGTCGGTGACCCCCAATTTTTTTCTTTGCCACTTCTCGACAGATTGTAAAAAAATAAACAAAAAGTCAATGTAGGAAATTTAATTTTTTTTCCATTTTTCTACCCGCGCAACATCGAATCCTGCCAATTTGCTGCTGTCAGAGTTTGCAAATGCTGTTGTTTAAAGATTAAATTTACTTTAAAAAACGTCACCAGTTGAATGAATTTGCTGAACAGACCTACTCGCATAAAATTTGGGAAAGAAAGTTGCATTTTAGAGATTTATTTGCAATATTTTTAGATTAACAGACATTGGGGTCTCATCCCGTAAGGAAGACCAATTTTTCAAAATTAGGGTCGCCTTTCAGATATCTTATCTCAGAAACGAAGTCCATTACCCCTCATTTTTTTTTGCATTTCTGACACGAACATCTCATAACCTAGCTGTAGTAAACATTTTATAAAAAAAAAAATCAATGTTAGAAGATTTTCGCGCGAACATCCTTAACAGCCGGAAAAATGAAGTTCACAGCCGGGTAATTTCCCCGGCTTCCCGCTATTATCTACATCCCTGCTAAATACCATCTGTACAAATGTAGGTCTCATGTAAAGTATGTTATTTATATCTTATAATCAGGGTTCTCCCCAAATTTCAGCTTAGCAGGTAAGGGATTTTTGCTAAGCGGTAAAGGGAAAACTGTGTCTTAAAAATTTTCCGGGGGCAAGCGGTTACAGACGGTAATAAGTGCTGCTTCAAGCGGTAAATTTTACTGGTTACCGCCTGATAAGGAGAACCCTGTATAATGTAGATACATGTATGATTTGTAATTTAGTATATCTCATAAAAGTCTTCTCAGCTCAATAGTTGGTACCTGTACATGTAATTTGTGGTATATAAAAATTATTTCTTGAAGATTGAAATACATGTAATGTTTTTTGTATCCTACATGTTGATGTACATGTAGGTTAAAAAAATAGTATTTAAGAGATATAGAGACATGTTTATAATTTAAACATACAGTGTAAACATTATGTTTCATGAACTGCATAAAAAATAGATGAAGTTGGCAATCTTATCAAAAGTGTTAATAAGTACATGTACAGTATAATCAAGTTTTTACAAACCATTTGAGTGTCTCCTCAATCAAATCAATAAGTACATGGCTACTTTACATTCAAAATTTCTATTTGACACTTTTTTTTGTCGATGTTGGTCTCTCAAACACAAGCCAGCAATACTTGTATGTACATGTACATATAGGGCATTTCCTATTTTTGAGTTGGCTAACAGGAGCCTTTGACTCTACTTGAACAAGAAAATACATGTAGACGTGTGAAAAGAGATTTCCTTGGTTGATTGTACATGTACTATTTTTTGATAAGTGCCTCCTTACTGTGGTGATGATTAACTGGTTACCGGTCGTAGCCTGCTAGCAGAGTTTCCTATTCAGTTGCATTTTCAGGTGGGAAGAAAAGGATTACATTGGACTATCAACCTGACTATTGATAGTGCAAACCCTGCTCTTTGTTGTTTGTATCTAAATATAGTGCATGTGTATACACTTTTGATTTACTCGAATAAATCCTCAAATGCCTCAACTCATTTAAATTTCCCCTTGAGTCCTTCTCTTCCTGAAAAAAAAAACACTTCTTAATTTAATTTTAATTTAATGTTTATTAAGAAAGGTCAGTTATTGTTCTTGCTGGCATATTTCTTAGCTTGCTTGTGTCATTCCTAGAAAATTAATATGTATACATGTATATGTTTTGATTCAATGTTTTCTATAGTTTTAAAATTTTCAAACCAGTTTGATTTTTGTTTTTCTTTGTCTCATATTATGATAATGAATCTGAGACACAGAAAAATAAAAACCAAACTGGTTTGAAAAATTTTAAACCAAGGAAAAATTTGAACCACAACATATATAACAAATTGATAGGAGGATTTCATGCTGTCCAGAGTGTCGTTAGAATTATTTTCTTTCTTTATGCCGGTGTTTGGTGCTGTAGTAGCTCTATTGGCATACATTGCAGTTTCTTTGGCTCACTTTTGTTGCACGATAAATGCTTATAGGTTAAAGTTTGCTATCGCTTTGGAAATGCTAGGGTCGTTAAATTTCTGAGGTCGTCAAAAGTCTGTGATGTGCAAGACTTGTGAGAAAGTGTTGTCCATCACAGATATACAGTTTAGGCATCTTAGATCTGAGTCTCAAAAGTGCAACCAACTAATGTTAATGCTCCTCCACATGATTGTACAGTACATGTAAGTGTATAACATAAAATTCCCATCTCAAAAAATTAAGTAAGCAACCTAATTCTTGAGCTTCTAAATTGGAATACATGTAAGTGCCTAGACACTTAGGGCATGTTTACATGGAGGGAGGGTGCCCTGGTTAACTGAGCTACCCTGTGAGAGCCAACTTTTCATGTTTGTTAAGAAAATGCATTCAAGCGTGTACATGTTAGAAAGGGTAACCCACCTTCCCAAGGCACCCTTCTAGGAGGGCTATCTTTTTGCCATGTAAACGGTTCGTGCCGGGTTACCCGGCTAGCCAAGGTGAGAAGACTGCGAAAAATGGTGGTATAAAATTACCATCCTGGGGAATTGTTTCATTGTTATCCCTTACCAGTGATATCTGCTGAACAGAATGAATTAGTAGAGTGCAAAATAATAGCCCCAGACACTGAAAAGCAGCCGCTTGCAGAACGAATGATAAAAAAATTAAACTTGCCGCCAAAACGTTTCTTTTGTGCGCCATCTTGTTTGTTGTGCTTAGCGGCCACCCAAAAGATAGCCCAATGACTTTGAAGTACTGACATTACCTTTCAAAAGCAAGTAGCATAGAACTGTTGGTATAGTTTGAGGCAAAACTACTTTGAGTGGCCTAGTGTCAGTGTTGTGTACCAGGTTAAAAAATAACCCGCAATATTGTTTATTATTGTGCATTCTTTTTTTTTTTTCAATTAACTTTGATTAGTAAGTACATTCTATTATTGTTTTTCAGCAGAAAAGTGCAAATGAAGGGGAAAAAAGGCCCAGCAGGTACAGGATGCATAACAGGGCTGACTCACAAGGATAAGGGTACGTCCGATTGACTGATTCCTGAGTAGGAATATGCAGAATGGTCACAAAAAAATCACATTCTTTGAGATTTGGGAGCCATAAGAACACTTAACTTCTGCTACTGTCATATCATAAACATGTTTTAATAGATTTGCAAAGCAAGTGTGCCTGAACAACCAATTCTCAGAGACTATTCTGTTTACACTTATTCTGGAAAATGGTGAATTGAATGTGCCCTACATTATTGCATTACAAATTCAAATATTTTGATTTGACAATGCAAATGTTCCTTACTTCTTACCGCACAAAATATCTGAATGATACATGTGGATTCGTGAGTGTACTGTAGGTTGTTTGCAACTAAACTTGAATGTGATGCCGAGTATGTGCTCAGTTTTCCTTTAATATTTGGATTTCATCTGAGAGGTGCACAGTAACTTTCATTTCCACAAAAAAAAAAAATACAAGATGTCAAGTTGTATACACCAAATTGAAGAAACATTGACCCGTTAAAAGCATAAACCATGAACGATGAAACCGAATGGGATTCTGGGTAGGCAGCATTGGCAAGCTAGTAACATTCTATTTCTTGATAATGATGATGTTTTCTTTGTTTGAGGCATTTAAGAGCATGATTTATGCATCCTGTGTTAATATATTGTGTATTCTGTCACAGACAAAGATTAAATTTTCTAACTTCCCAGTAAACCTTTGGGTCGCATCAATCATGGTTTATGCTTTTCACCCGACAACGTTTCTTCAATTTGGTGTATCATTTTAATACTTGACTGCTTAAACACAAAGCATATTTATCAAGGTGCCAAAAAATATCTTCAAGCATCGTAATCTTCAAGCATCGTAATGGGATTCGTGAATCAAATTGAATGGTCATGATTGTGAATAATTGCATAATCAAGAATTTAGACCAGTAATAAGTTCACAGATTTGGTTTTCATGTTGATAAAAATTATCAATATATTAATTTTCAGAGGACCAAAATATTATTTTATACTTAAATTTTGACTTTAAAATGTGACCGTGAAAGGCAAAACGGACACTAACGGTTATCCGTTCCAAAAACTAAAGCGTTCGTTTTCTGTTCATTATCCGTTCGAACGTTTCAAAAAATCCGTTCGAAGTGTTCAACAACCCGTTCGAACGGTTTTCCTATCCGTTCGAACGGTTTACAGTGAACCTATCCGTTCGAACGGTTTGCCTATCTGTTCGAACGGTTTGTCTATCCGTTCGAAAAATATTAACATCCGTTCGACTGATTGCGACATTTTGCATCCGTTCGCAAACTAGAAGTTCGTTCGAGGAATTATCACATCTGTTTGAACAGTTTCGAGATCCGTTCTTGCTACTTTCCTAGCTAGCTATAGTGGGCAATCCGAACTGTTCGTGGCAGCGAATGAAGTTGGATGAGTTCATGATTCTTGTAGCATGTGAACAGGCTTCTGTTTCAGCCGCCAAGCGGACGAGCGGTTGTCAACATGATTGATTTGTGTATGCGAAATTTTTAGTTTGCCGGACGCATTCCCGTTATTTCAGTGACATCTTGGCTAAAATACACGAAGAAAAACAAATGTTTTCACAGCAGTGGCGTAGATTTTAAAGCAGTAAAGTATGAATCATAAAAATTATTGGAGGTTTATAATTAATCAACCAACGCCGTGAATTCTCACTTAGATGGAGATCACGCGGATGGATCGATGGAACGCTCGCGAAACCAAACGGCTTATGTTTATTCCCAGCCCGAAGACACTCCAAACTTTGTGATGTTTTAGCGCGGTGGAATACTTGAAAATGAAGAAAGAAAACAGAGAATTTGTAGACGTTTATATAAATACTTGCGACTTTCGCTTGTGCCAGCGTGTTTTCAGGTTTCAAATTACCGTTTTGACATATGCAAATTCGGTGCACTTTTACCACTTTTCCCACAGGACCAAGCACTTTTTTTTTTACCGACAACTACAACAAACTTCAAAGGGTTTAATTTTTATTTTCTGCTACCAAACTTTCCCTACCGTCTTTAATTTCGATTATAATTTTTAGTTCCATTCAAGGTTTATTTTAACAATAAGTAAAGTGCAGAAATAATTTTACACATGAATTTTGAATTATAAGGAGGGAAACTACAGCATATTTCTCGAAAATACGTCGTATAAAGTTTGTTCGTGTAGTGTTTTGCCATGAGCCTGAATTCAGCGCTATTAAAAGCGGTACAGTAATTTACTTCTGTTCAGCTATTTTGCGTTCAGCGATTCCGTTGTGAATGGCTTCGCAAACCGTTCTGTAAGCAATTAATTTTATTCACCCATTCGAATGGAAAACCAAACCGTTCGACTTATTGATTCATCCGTTCGACATTATTGTCTTACCCGTTCGAACAGATAACCAAAGCGTTCGAATAATTAATTCATCCGCTTGAACGGTTTGCCAATCCGTTCGACATTTTGACTCACCCGTTCGAACGGATAACCAAACCGTTCGAATAATTTATTCGTCCGTTCGAACGGTTAATCAACCGTTCGAATGCTTTGAGAACTGTTTGTTATCCGTTCGTCATCCGTGCATTTTTGCCGTTCAAACGTTTTTCCGTTAGTGTCCGTTTTGCCTTTCAAATGTTGACCCTTTTTGGGGTCAGCAAATTACATGCATACAGTTGTCATCTGTTTTATCGAATATTTTTAGATTAAGAAAGAATTAGTAAATTCGAATTGTATTTAACAACTATTCACCGAAGTGGAGGTGGGTAGTGGTGGGTAGTTGCTGGGAGGTGAATAGCACTTGCTATTCTGAGTTTCAGTAGCCAATCCGAGTGCGCCAACAATGCTATCCACTGTTTCAGTATATACTAAATTTATATATTATTACAGGGTTTGAACCATGTTTTAAAATTATTTGTAAGGAATTTAGAAAGTATTTCAAATATATTTTTATTGTATTTTGACAGACATAATTATGAATAAACCATTTATTGCAAATGCTACACCATGTTGTTTTTAAAATCTTTTAAAATCTATGTTCAGTGTATTTTCAGGTAGTTTGAAAGGCTCTTAAACCCGATTCAAATACTATTTATAATATATTTTGAAACATCACCCGTTTTCTCCATTCAAGAAATATAGAGGCCTTTCAAAATACGTCGCAATAGTGTTTTAAACAGGTTTAAACATCGTTAAAATAAGTCAAAAACTACTTAAAAACTATATTTCAAGCACGAATTTTCAATGTATTTTGAATACAAATACATTCAAAATAGCTTTCCAAACAGTTTGCAAATAGTTTAAGAATTGTTTTTTAAAAATTTGTAAACTGTTTTGATGCTAATTTTCCACTATTTCAAATACGTTTCAATATCGTTTTAAACAGGTTTAAACATCGTTAAAATAAGTCAAAAACTACTTAAAAACTACATTTAAAGCACGAATTTTAAACGTATTTTGAATACAAATACATTCAAAATAGCCTTCCAAACAGTTTGCAAATAGTTGGAGAATTTATAATGTATTTTTAAAAGATTTGTGAACTGTTTTTAAAACTATTTTTTAAGGTGTTGAAACGTATTTGAAATATATTTTAAAACGTATATGCTGATCTGAATTCATCGAAACTACACTCTGAAAAGGTTTTAAAAATATATTTCAATATCGTTATAAACAGGTTTAAACATCGTTAAAATAAGTCAAAAACTACTTAAAAAACATGATTCAAATACATATTTTTCATATATTTTTCAAAAATATATTAAAAATAGTTTTTCAAAATACATTAAAAACAGTTTTAAAATAGTGTTTGGTTTGGTAAGGGTATTTTATGAAGACGGAGAAGAACCGAAATTCACCATTTTGTTTCTGGAGACTGTTCGTAGCATTGTAGCTGAATCCAAAAATAAAAAGTATACAGGATGGCAACACCCCCTGGAGACGAGGTCGCAATGAATGAAATCATGCAGATGCTGGAGTCAGGCCCTGATAGCTCCTTACCATCAGCGATTCCTGAAGTCTTAACAGGCCCAGACACTCAAGCTCAACGTGAGAAACTGGCAGTCCTTGTTTCAACAGGCAAATCAAAAGAGGCCATCGGGACCCAGCTCACACATGAGCAGGTTAAGCGACTGACAGATAAGGAGGTTGAAAAATTCTACAAAAGATATGAAGCCTACGTCGGCAACAAGACGACCGAGTCTCTGATTGACAGCGCTATAATGCTCGTAACCAAAGCCATCGGCTTGGCTGTTGATATTGACGACGTGAAGGAGTTGCAGAAAGAACTCAAAAATGACTACATGATTCAACATGAATTGTCATCTCTTGCTGGAGGCCTGGCACTGCGATGTGGGCGATTCTTGGCCTTGGCCAATGCTGCTTTGATCACTACAAAACACATAGACTTCAAAAAAGAGTCTCCACCCGCTCACCCAATCAGCAGGGACAGTGAAGGTTACCCATTGGAGGGCTTTGGTGAAGTTGGCGGACCACAAAGGAACCATGAAGGAACCATGAAGGAACCATGAAGGAACCATGAAGGAACCATGAAGGAACCATGAAGGAACCACACAGGTTTAAAATAAAATATATACACGATGGCGCAACCGCTCGAGACGATCCCTGAAGAAAAAGTCGCTCCTACATCCACACACGTAACCTCTGATATCCCAAAGACTGCTCCGGCTAAAAACCCTGGCCGTGTTGCTTCTGGAAAAGCCTTGGCTGAACGAAAACGTCTGGCAAGAGAGGCAAAAAAACAAGCCAGCCAGGCAGACGAGCCTGCCCCAAACGAGGCGCCGACGAAGGCAGAATCTAGCAGCAACACTGTTCTCATCCTTGGTGTTGGAGGTTTGATTGTCTCCGCTTTGGGTGTTTATTACCAGCGCGAGGCCATTATGAATACCCTTGGGCGCAACGAGACACCACCACCAGCAGCAGCAGAGGCCCCTCCACCAACACAGAGGCCACCAAGACGAAGAATTCGAGAGATGGAGTAAATATATACACAATGGCCAATCTCTTTCAAGGCTTTGTAAATGGGGCTGCAATCGGCGGCATTCTTCTTTTTACGTTAAGATTCAACATCACTGCTCTTAAAACAGTTTGGCACTTAGCCACAGAACTAACAGAGAGCAATGAGGAGTCAACTAAAAATCATAAATATACACCATGTCTGACAACAAGCTCGTGAAATCTGTTCTCGATGCTGCCACAATCACTGGCCTTGTCGCCGGTATTGGCTGGATTGGCAAGAAAATCATCAAAGAAAACCTCACAGCTGACCCCAGCGCGAGTCTTATGAATTACGTCAAGTTCGTAGCTACCATGACTGGGAGCCTAGCGCTCAAGAAATACCTCGAGGACCAGAAAATCCTCCCTTCCACGGTGTAATTATATACAAGATGGCCTCAATCGCTATCATGGTTGGTGGGGCAATTCTCAATGCAGCTGCTTTCACTGGCGGTAATTATCTTGCAAAATACTTGTCTGGCGACAGTGGGAAAGCTGCAATGGATGAAACGATCAGGCACGATAAAGCGTTAGAAGCTTATCAAGCGGCCTACGCCAAATATCAGAAAGACCGCACAAAGCTCCTCGACTGGATTGCAACCAACGATCGGATCAAAGATCAAGCGAAAAAGAACTTTCAAGACACTGACCAAGCTCTAGTACTCTACAACCAAGCACATCGGGAGCAGCAAATAACACTCCCCAAAGAGCCCGAGTTCTCTGACTTCTATAAGCCGGGCCCTCAGCAGAAGCAAGGCGAACTCTTGTTTATCGGTACTGGCGCACTCGCCCTTGGCTATGCAGCATTTCGCTTTCTGTAAAAACACATGTATATGGACTCCAAACTCTCTAAAATCTATTACGGACCCAAAGGATACTGGAAAGGTCTTGCCGCTGTAAAAAAGCTAGCTGCAGCAGCCAAGATCTCTGAAGAGGCGGCAAAGAAATGGCTCGTCAAACAAGCCCTTTGGCAAATATATCTCCCTGCACCACGTCACATCCCGCGGCCCAAATTTGATGTCTTCACACCTAATTCAGTGCATCAAGCAGATCTACTTTTTTTGCCACACGACAAACTGCCTCATGGGCGAAAGGTTTACAAATATGCTTTGACAGTTGTTGATGTAGCAAGCCGTTTCAAAGCAGCAGAGCCCTTGGCTTCGAAAGAGTCTGATGAAGTTTCGAAAGCGCTGGCCCGGATATACAGGCGCGGGCCTTTGAAGTGGCCACAACTGTTGCAAGTCGATCCTGGAACAGAGTTTATGGGAGCTGTGACTAAAGAGACTGGAGCCCATAAAACAACCATTCGCCGTGGGCGCGTTGATATCCACAGAGATCAAGGGATTGTTGAAAGATTCAACAGAACCCTGGCTGAACGACTGTTTGGTTACCAGTACGCAGTTGAAATGAATCTGCCCTCTGGCCGGTCGACTGCTTGGGTTAAAAGATTGCCAGATGTTATCTCTGCCTTGAACAATGAAGTAACCAGATTGACTGGCAAGATGCCTTCACAAGCAATCAAAGAGAAAGCCACCTCAGCCAAGCCAGCGACACCATATGCTAGGCCTGTGGGATTCTCCGAAAAGAAGCTCCCACCTCGGGTTAATTTGCGATATCTGTATTATCCCGGTGAGCTAGAAGGTGGTAGTAGACGAGCGACGGACCCGATCTGGTCTTTGAAGGTCTACAACATCGAAAGGGTTGTCACCAAGCCAGATGCGCCCGTGGTGTATTACCTCTACGATGG
This sequence comes from Cladopsammia gracilis, assembly GCA_022457155.1. Classification (NCBI taxonomy): domain Eukaryota; kingdom Metazoa; phylum Cnidaria; class Anthozoa; order Scleractinia; family Dendrophylliidae; genus Cladopsammia; species Cladopsammia gracilis. Next base: position 677,985 of record JAJGOT010000367.1, read on the forward strand.
GCCCAAGCGGGGCTTCGTTCGCGAGGAGTTGATGGTTGTGCCGCCAGGCACTCAGTTACCACCAGCTGGATTGTGAAACTCGATTGGCTCTGTGTGGATGCCGTCTGGTAGCACCCAGCGCTTGTCGTAATAAGCGGAAAGGCCCAGCTTACGCTGTTCGTACGTGTACATGGCGCCCTCGTGGATTCGAAAGCCTCTGTTGACTGCCATGTCTTTGAACCCATCGAGGGCTCGCTCGTATCTTTGCCAGTGGAGCTCGTTCTGCTTCTTGTTGACGCCCTTGGAGGACATCTTGGCCTGTCCGCTAGCCTCATCTTCTACGTAATAGCACTTGCTGCACAGAGCGATGACTCGTGTACCTTCTTTTTCAAGCTTGAACAGGCCGGGCTCTCTGTTGCTCCACTTGTCCCAAGAGAGCCACTTGTTTTTCTCCCTTTCGAACTGCTTGCGGAGCTCTGGTCGAACTGCCTCTTCCAGAGTGTCATGCGCAAGGGCGAAGTACATGCTGTCCGTGTCCATCTGGATGAGCTCGAAGTCACGCCTGTCGAGATAGTGATCGAGGAACTCGTAGTAGAACTGCAGCATGCGCAGCTTGGCAAGTTGGTACACGACGATGCCGACCTGGAAGGGGCGGTTAATGGTGACCTTGGTTTTGCGCAACTCGACCTTGTATGTGCCCCCGATGTCTTCGAGATCTTCGAACCAGGCTGAGCGCAGGTGTTTGTCGATCTCGTCTTCGTCGCGGGTGTACACCACTTTTGTCTGGCGCTCGACAGCCTCGATGAACTTACCGTAAGCCGAGTTGCCCAGAAGCTTGAACACTTCTGCGAGCAAGGCTTTCTCTTTGTCAGCGTCGCCTTTCCTCCGGTTGTCTGCAACCTCCCGGACGAACCAGTCGAAGACCTTCATCGGGATGTAGTCGATCGTGCGATATAGCGCGGTGACTTCGAGCCCGTGATTATAGAGCCACTCTAGCACTGGGGCGTAGAGCAGCACCCTTTTGGCCTGGAGCACGCCTAGCAGCTTCTTTTGTTCTGGCAACGGAGTTCTGTTGCTTTGCGCTAGGTAATCCTTCATGTGCTGTGGTACGCCCGCCTCACCAACGCACGTGTTGATGAAGAGCGGAGGGAACTCTTCGAAGCGCTCCCACAGGGTCCGGGGGACTTTGATGTCGACCTCGGCGAACCCGAACCACTGGCCAGTCACAAGCCGGATGATGAAGGGGGCAGCAGCCTGCTGGGGGTCCTCGTAGTGGACGACCCTCTCTTTGCCGCAGGGCATTTTTTGCAGCATGGTGCTGGGGTACAAGGAGTTGGCGTCAAAGCCGAGAATGCGCTTCACGGGGCGCGCCAAGTCGTATCGGTGCGAGCGGATGCGGGTCTCGCCGGCTACGTGCTTGCGGGTGAACACAAGACTGGGGCCACCGACCACCGCCGCTTTCAGCATTGCGTAGGCCTCGGGGCCTGGGGCATAGAGGGGCGGCCGCTTTTTCTTGGGGCCACCCAAGGTCCCGCGCAGGATGTATTGCATCGAGACCCCGGGCAAGGAGACTGCGTCTTTGAAAATGTCGACCCCAAGCCCTGTATAGAAGGCTTTCATTTTCTCGAGCGCTTCGAGAAATGGAGCAACATCGAGGTTGTTGTAATATTGGAGCCAGTCGCCGAAGGTCTTCATCCCGCGCTCTTTGAAGACCTGTTTGCATTGCTTGTACTCGTCTGGAGTGAGTGTGAAGCAGTTTCGAAGTTGAGAGTACCAACACCAGTAAGGCGGTAGACCCTTGTAGTCGAGTTTGTCGGCGCTGTCGAACCACTCATACGGGAGCCACGATTTGGTCTGGTTCGCGCCGTATGTCTTCACCCATTTATCGTACGTGATGCCTGGGGTGAGATAGTTGATTATGTCGAGGAACTTGAAGGAGGGTGTGTTGATGAACATGATTTGTCTTTGTTTCTCTCCAGCGAAGACCCCGCTCTCTTGCCCGAGGTGTTCGACGAAGTGTCTGCGGATAAGATGCAGATCATAGCGGCCAGAGTTGAAGCCAACAACGGGGACCTGGTCGCACCATTGTTTGATGAGGGTCTTTTGGGAGTCTGTCAGGCCCTCGAGGTCTGGCGGCATATAGCGCCTGGCTATATCCTCTCGGATTGCGTTGCCGCGGCGCACCAGAGATTGATAAAACCGCCGGATGAGCTCTTTGGGGTCTTTGGAGCAGATGTACTCAGGCTCGGGCTCTAGAGTGTCTGCGATAGAGACTGAGATAGGGACGTGCTCGCTTTCGTAAGAGAGATCCATAGTCGGCTGACTTGCCTTAGCCTTGTGTTGATAGGCTTCGAAGTCGTAGACTATGGCGTGTGGATACGTTTCATTTCTTTTGTGAGGGGCTCTGGCGTGCCACCAAGGGGCGGGGCGCTCGTGCTCCCACCGCTCAACTAGATTATAACCGAGCATCGTGCGGATCTCGTGGCTGATTTGCATTGTTTTGGCGAAGGCTTGCTCCCGGGTGATTGGGTTTCCTTGCCTGTCGTTTTTGACCGCTTCGTTTCTTTGTTCGGGCGCGGGGAAACAGTGGCGGCAGCCGTGCCAGTGACAGCCGTGGAACTGGAACACGGTCTTGCTCTCTGGGTGGTAGCCGTCAACCTTGTAGCCGCCAATGATGCGCTCGCCGCCGTGGCCGCATCTGTGGTGGTGGATGTGGATGCCCCGTTGCTTAGCCTCATATTCGAGCCAACAGAGCGCGCGGATACCAAAATTGGCTTCTGGATAAAAGGCCTTCTCGAAAGCCGACTCCGGAGCAAGGATCTGGTTTCCGGGGCAGGAAATCTTGGTTTCGCCGCGAGTGCATGTCTTGGCGTGGCGGGTTAGGTGGCAAGATTTTGCGAACCTAGCCCCACACTCACCACAAGCGTAGTTGTTTGTGACTTTATTGATGTCGGTGATCAGAAAGGCGTGTGAGTCATAGATGCCGAGGGTCATCACTGGTGAGTTGGGGGTAACTTTGTCATGTGAGGGTGTGTAGCTGAGAACGAAGTTGCCGTCGGCTTTAACGGTGTAAACCGCAATGCCCTGTTTAAAGTGTCGTTCAAGCAAAGGAAACTTTTTGAAGGGCACAAGATTGCCAGCCGTCCGAGCCTGCTGAGCGTCGAAGAAGCTTTGCGCTAACGCTCGAGCTCTTTGAGTGCAGCGATCTACGCGGGCGCCTTTATGAACCGCAAGGCAGCGGAAGACACAGAGATCGTCGTTGAAGGTGTCTAGGGCTATAACTTCGCGCTTGTTGCGAAGCCAGTCAGGTAACCTCCCAAGACCGAGCAACAGAGGTTGTCTGTCCAAGATCACTTTGAGTTCAACGGAAACGGCGGCTTCGAAGCTCCATTTAGTGTTAGGGCGTTCGATGTGTTCACCTTGAAGGCGAAGCTCTTCTCGTTGTTGCAGCCATCGTTTCGTCTCTGAGAGCTTAGAAAACCAGGGGCTGTTAAAGTTTGAGTACCAAACGATAACCTCGCCATTTTCGATGTTTCGTAATCTGTACCCATAAGAGATGTTAGCTTTATGCCTTCTACGAACCTCTTGTTTGATGCGGTTCATCATTTGGGGAACAAGGGGTTTTGTGAGACCCTGAGTGAAGCTCCATTTAGCTGTTCGCTGCACTCGACCGGGCCGGCCTTGTTGGCCCCGTTCACCAGGCGCATAGAGTTCAACAATCCGAGTAGGGAGTTGAAAGCCCCTCAGACGTTGTCGGTCTAACGGATCAAACCCTGCAAGAGCCTCGTTGTGAGGAGCCTTTACAAAGGGTTTTCTTTCTTGCACGTTAAGCCAGTCATTCAACTCCCGCTGACTGATGTCTTTAAACACGTTCAGTGCCCGCGCCATATATATATAGGTTATAAACGTAGACCAGCAAGGTCAGTTTATGCAAGGGGGGCTACTCTGTTCAATTGGTAAAGCCCGAGCCCTTTAGTGTGCTTTCTGGTGGTTAAAACCGGTTATGGAGGGTTGCACCAAATAAAGGGGCTGGGTGGTTGAAACCGCTTTCAGGCGGTTAAAACTGGTTATTAGTGGTTTAAGCTGGTTCTAGGGTTTAAATAAGCCTCGTGGAGTAAAACAAAAGACCCAGTAGTATAAGGTGGGTCAGTCAAATACTCACTTAACAAAATAAGACTCCATCGACAGTGGTGAATGCCTATTTCCCCAATTAGCGATATAACCTGCAGGCCGACTGAAAGGAGGCCTGCAGGTGATATTACTAATTGGGGAAATAAGCATTCACCACTGTCGATGGAGTCTTATTTTGTTTAGTGGTATTTGACTGACCCACCTTATACTACTCTTTCTGTACATGACCACTTTGTAAATAACGGTTTTGTCAATCAGACACATGCATGTATGAACTGCATATACAGTGTATGAGATAGAAGTATATGGAATTAGGCATGAATAAGCCTTGCATTATTTTTAAGACTACTGTTATTTATAGAATTTGACTTCATTTGTTCAAAAACCATTAAAAGAGGCACCAATAAATAAGATAAATAAGATGTACACTCGTGATGTTGTGTGGTATTGTTTAAGATTAAGATTTACTTAGTTACTTTCAAAATGTTTTATGAGTGTTTCAATGAAAACTAATGCAGTGATATTGTCTGTCCTCTAGATAAGAGAGGCGAGGAAATCTAGAATTTCCAAAGAACCCAGTGATGATGGGAATCATATCAAAATAGTTCTCCAGCATCAAAAAGGAACAATCGGGAGACGGTTTGACAAAGCTGCCCTCTTCCAGGTAAATATTTACTTTACATAGCATTTAATTCTATGATAACACAAATTATAACCCTGTTAGTTGAGAATGAATGACTAACACAATTTATTTTTACTATGTGAATGATAGGAGGTGTATGACTGGGCAGGTGCAATGGACATCATTCCTATCCATTTCACCATCCAACGTGAAAAAGAAGTGGTAAAATACAGTGACAAATTAGAAAAACATGAAGTATTACATATTTGCAAGAGAGTAAGTTGTTTGTTAATATATTATTTAATAATACAAAGTTGTTGACGGATTTGGGGATTGAAGTAGCTTTTAAAACAATCCAAAAGGCAAGCCTACTCGGAACAGCTCACAGTCTCAGAAAGGTTTTACATGATCTTAGAAATTGAACAAAATGTGAAAATGGAAATGGACTTGACTTTAGTTTCGACCTTAGACCCTTAGATGGGGTTCGGTCCTAATTTTTTTCCAGAATTAATTTTCGAATAATCTTATATTTATTTACATAAACGACTTATCTAAAGCTTCTCCTTAAATTTCTACAGGAAGAGAGGGAAATCAAATCACTGCTGGATTGCCAGGTTAGGGAAAAGATTTTGAATTGCCGTCACTAAATCCACTAAATCAACATACAATAAAATAACAATCAAATAAAAATTAAATTAATTAATTAATACAATTAATAAAAAAATTAAATGAGTGTGACAAATGAAATGGAATTAAACAAACTATAAAATAAAACAAAAAATGAAATAAAATATGTTAAATAAAATATAAAAAAGGTTTCATGTGACACTTTGCTGCACGTAATAAAATTTTTCAAATATGCCATGACCAACTTGACTGGTTCCCTTGGGACGAGGCTCTTCAGGAGCATCGACACTTGGGACAGACAGACTACAGTGGTACGTTCCCTTGGGACGAGGCTCTTCGGAGCATCGACACTTGGGACAGACAGACTAGAGTGGTTCTCTTGGGACGAGGCTCTTCGGAGCATCGACACTTGGGGCAGACAGACTAGAGTGGTACGTTCCCTTGGGACGAGGCTTTTCGGAGCATCGACACTTGGGACAGACAGACTAGAGTGGTACGTTCCCTTGGGACGAGGCTCTTCGGAGCATCGACACTTGGGACAGACAGACTAGAATGATACGTTCCCTTGGGACGAGGCTCTTCCGGGGCATCGACACTTGGGACAGACAGACTGACTGGTTCCCTTGGGACGAGGCTCTTCTGGAGCATCGACACTCGGGACACGAGCATAGATAGGATTGTCTTAAAGGTGATACAATTTCTTTTCAACAGAAATATACTTATAGCAAGTTTAAAAGAAAAGTTAGGCTGTGTGGATTCCCTTTAGTTGACCACTTTAATTAACTGGAATTGTCACATTACATGGCTGCTATTTGCATAACACTAACAGAAACACTAATGCTAACAGCAAAATCAGCCAAATCATGACACCAGTTACTTTTTAGTGTTAACTAGTGGGGGTACATGCATGTGTTTCATATAATTTATACAGTGGGGGAAGTGTGATACCCAGAGGATCCTGTGTAACTTGCTTTCACAAACAGTTTGTATCCTGTTGTAAAAGTAAGTTACACATGACTCCTCTGGGTAGCATACTTCCCCTTCCCTAACTTTACTTGCAGGTGTCTTTCAGAGGAAATGTGCCACCATGTGAAGAAAAATTATCTTCTACAATAGTAGGTAAGAAAATGTAGTGAATTTGATACTGCCATAGTTCATATCGTTCCAAAATATGCCCATGCTGATCATTATATACAATTAAACAAGAGAACGGAATATAGCAATGAGTCAAAAACTTAATTTATGTGAACAACAAAAAAACATGTAATTCACAGTTTTAACATTAATGCAGGTTAAAAGATAGATAAATGCATTAATGAAAAAAGGAACACTGAAAAAGAGAATAACAAAACAGAGCAACTGAATCACCAAACTCACAATTATTCTGTTACCACAGATGCTGCACAAACAGACAAAGACGAAACAGAAGAAAAAGATGAAAAAGAAGGAGAACAAACAGATGATGATGAAAATGAACAAGAAACAACATTAAACAACAAAAGAAAAAAGAGAAAAGATAAAAGGTCCACGGCACAAAGAAAAAAAGCTAGAAAAAATTGATGTTAAACTGAATCGGGGGGGGGGGGGGGGGGGGCAGGACATCTCTAACTAAAACAACAGTCTGGTGATCACTCTGCCAGTGTGTGCTAATCAATTCTGAACAGCTCCATAGATCACAAGCCCGACCTGTGATTTATGCTAGACAAAGAGTAAGGAAGCAGCTAACCAGCTATTTTACATTTATGTATTTTACTACGGGTCAAGATCCGGCCTCAAGAATCCTCGTGGGCCCGAAGAGGATAAGTAAGTAAGTACGGGTCAAGATACTCAAAACATGGTTTGTAACTCTACTTAAATCCAAGATTGGACTTGGGGTCTATGGCAGAGCTCTTCAGAATTCCTTTCCTCCTCTTAATAGAGATACATCCCCCTGTATGTCGTTGGCATTTTTCGTCTGTTATAAAATGGATGACAGTGAGTTTGAATTCATTTGTAATTCCAACACTTTGCGATCCTACAAATGATGCAAGTTTTGACAGACTTGAAACCTATGCACCATAGAACTATAGTTTTGTAATTTTTTTTTCTTTTTTGTATTTTTGATTTTTTAACTCAACCATAACTCGCAGGTTTTTAAAAAGGAAATTCAAGTCTGTTTTAAATTTACATGTCGCTTGAGATCAAACTCGCACTGTGCTATCATGCACTCGGCTGCAGGCAACAAGCCTAGGTTTAGCAAAGCCCATATACAGTTCAAACTCATTGTCGTCCATTTTACAGCATTATGTTATACTGAGTGACATAAATAATGTTTTAGTTAATATCGAACTACCGGTTGAAAAAAAAATGGAACAATTGACTGATGGTACAAAAGACAGGTCACAGGCCATTTTACAGTTGTGACTGAAAGCAACACTGAATCTGACTTTGTTTTGATGCAAACCTGCCTGCTCTTCATACTTGTAAATCATGTTGCTCTCACACCAACTAAACATCACACCACTTATACCTACCCTAACCGAAAGGTCATTCCAAATCCTGACCAAAATAGGGTTACGGTTAGCCAAAGGGTAAGCATAAGGGGTGAGCGTGGCCTGCCTTTTATACTAGCCATTGGGTGCAAGACATTACATTACATTAAGTAAGGAATTATTAAAACTAATTATCACTGATTCAATGATGACTCGCCAAATTGTTAAAAGAGGTATTGCCAGTACTCTCATTTCTACTTGAAGCTTTTGCTTTCTTTGAAATGCAATCTACTGATAAACAGAAGTAATAGTTTGATAACAGATTAGTGTAATCCTTAATACTGGGTTTCACTGACAAACGAGTCAGAGTCGTAAGAGCGCTTCCAACCTATTGAAAATCAAAAATCGGAGTCATAATCTTGACAGAATTGGAGTCGGAATAAACAGAACGGTTCCGCTTATGACTCTGTAATCTTTCCATCAGTTTGATTTTCACTAGATCATAACACTCTGTGCTTTTGATTATGACTCTGACTTCAACTCCATCGTTAGTGAAAACCAGCCTTTAGAAGGCAAACAAGAAGATTGGACTATAGTTAAAAATATACATTTTTGTTACTTTCCAGACTGTTTATTGAGTTGAGCATTACAAGGTTTTACAATAATTGTTAATTATTAAACATTGCAGCGAACCTTCACTTTGCTTTTAATAAATTGTTTTAAGGAAGTAAATTTTTAAAATTATATACCAGTAAAAAATGAAAACAGTCAAGATTATCAAGGGTAGGACATGATTTTAGGATAAATAAAAATAACTTTATAGTTAAATTTAAATGTTAAATTAATAGCACAATTTTTCTGACATGTAATTGCTGGTTTGCACGTGACGTCAGGGCGGCCATGTTGGTGGTCAAGAACAAAAGTGTTTCTCTCCGCTGGGAACCAAATTCTGCGACAAAAATTGCATTGTATTGACCACCAACATGGCCGCCTTGTCACGTGGTTGCGAACCAAGAATAAGACTTAAGCTTAAATAAACGCTGATTGTCATCAACAAACCTGAGTATGATTCTAACTCGGATGAAAAATCTTTATGTACTGATCTGACATACCACTTTGTATAGTACACTGGACATCTCTACAAAACTTAAATACACTCGACATTTAATAGCTCGACTACAGGATCGGGGAGGGATCGTGTGTCACCACGAAAAACAACAACAGAACAATAGGTGGTTTGCAATCAATCTCTAGAGACATAGATAACAATAGTGAAACGAACAAATGCTGGTGGACGAACAAAAGGAGCTAATGAGAGAACTATTGTTTATGTCCACCAGCATGGCGGCGATGACGTAACATGAAAACCACCTATAGACATGAAAACATGATTCGGGAAAGATTTCCGTATAAATTAACCCCATACATTAGTTCCTCTGCATTCTTAATTAACTGCAATCAAAGGCAAAAAACGGAACGCCTAAAAAAACAATAGCGCGTCCACACAACTGATATATAGTTAATCAGTGTGTAGTTAATGCATGCCGTGAGGTTATAAGGAGATCTTAAGCTTAAATTTTGTCGGGACGTAACGCATCGATCGAAATCGATCATCGGAAACCTAATCGATAAATCGATATTACTCGATTTTAATCGATAATAATCAATCGATTATGCAAATTAATCGATCAAAATCGATAATCACAGTAGTTTAAGCATCGGGTATCGATTTCTATCGATTTTGAGAAACTGTCAGGATACCGCGACAAAACACCCGCTAATAATATACTCAGGAAGCCAGTTTGATCGAAACAATAGTGTCGAGAGTGTCAGTGATATCAAGGCATCAGGAATACTGTATACCAGTCACGAATAGGGGACACTGGCTTATTTACAGGCTTAGCTTGTTAACCGTCGCTTCTTACCTTACATTGGTGACCTCAAGCGTAAAACTCTAGCTTAGGAAACACATTTCGTAAGCAGGCGCAAGCTATGATTCTCGGCAAAAATATACTTTTCATTAAAAACGGATCCATTCATTACATAACGAAAATGTAGTCGCTCGTCCACCAGGCTAGTGCACCTTTATCAGTTTCATGGCCGAAGTTACTATGGCGTGGAGCAGCCAAAACAGTTTGCATCCGAATGAAAAATACTGTACATATCGGGCGCGAGCGAGGCGCCATGTGAAAAGGATACTGGAGAGACGGTCATTTAAATTTCATTTTTTTTCTTCATACAGGTACCTTGATTCTATTGGGCTGCTTCAAAACTTGTTATTATTATTTTTATGCTTGTGTTTTGTCTGCTTTGTTGCACAGTCTCAGATGTATTATGCCAGATTATGCTGCAGGCGTGAATGGACAAAAAAGTTGGGAAGTTAATACTAAAAAGTAAAGATGAGTCACAACTAAGTCGTTTGTCGCATTTTATTGCTGTTGTTGAGCATCAGCGCCACCAGCATCACCGTTTCCAGCATGAAGTTATAAGTAATTGACGTCAAGTTTTAAAGCAGTTAGCATACATACTTACCAACTTTCTTACAGTATCTCACAGTGTCAAAGAGTTTAAAACCAATTAAAGATTGTTAAACAAACTTCATTGAAGGCTTTTAGCGGCTAACCGGTTGATTTGCCCACAAGTTGTGTCGCTAACCGCTTGCTACCGAACGTCTTAGGTTAGTTCGCAAACGTGTATTCTTCGCGGAGTGATGGTGTTATATTCTTTGTTCTACAATCAATGTTAGCGAACTGATCTGACTGACCGTTGGCGAAACAACTGGGGGGCGAGGCGACTGCAATTCTTTCAGCGTGACACGTCAGGATTGAGTTGCTTTTCCTCAGTCCCCGATATAATCGATCAAAATCGATACTAATCGAACCTTTATTAACGAAATCGATCAAAATCGATAATCACAAAGAACCTGGCCATCGATTTTAATCGATTTCCGATATTAATCGATTAATTATTATCGATGTTTATCGATTTTGATCGATTTTGATCGAGTATCGGAATTATCGATGTGTTACGTCCTGATTTTGTAGAACTATGGATTCTTACCGGCATCGTTCCTCATTTGCCAATCTTTCTTCTTTTTCTATCAAACTTTCCTCCTTCACTTCTGAAGATTTCCGCAAGTGTCAAAACGTTTTACAAAATACCCGGAAATATAAAGCTTAAATCGTTTTGAACGAAATAAAAACTGAAAAAAATCTTTACCTCCTCTGTGTGATACTATATGCAACCTCGTCCCCAGGGTCTTCTCGGTCTGTCAGCCGCCATTTTATTCGTTCCCACGCTCGCTTCCAGATCCTCTCCAAATCTTTCACTCGAGCATTCGAGCTCGATTACTTCAATTCGAGCTCGACTGGCCGAATTCGAGCTCGATTGCTCTAATTCGAGCTCGACTGTTCAAATTCGAGCTCGATTGCTCTAATTCGAGCGCCATTAATTAAATTCTAGCTCGATTACTCAAATTTGAGAACTCGAGCTCGTATTGAATATGAAAGTCGAGCTCGTTTAATAAACCGTACTCAATTGGCTTTTATCCGTGTTCGATTTAATTCGTACTCGGTTCGTAGGAATCGAGCTCGGTTCCCCAGAAACAAAAATTCATCCACATTCTCGACCCCAGAGCTCTCGGTCTGGAACCGCGCGACCGAAGAGCTCTTCTCTCCCTCGGTCATGCGCAAAAGAGAAGAGCTCTGGGGTCGAGAATGTCGTACCTCAGTGGTTTGAGTCCGACCGGTGTACGGAATCATCCGACCGGTGTACGGAATCATCCGACCGGTGTACGGAATCATCTGACCGGTGTACGGAATCATCTGACCGGTCCACGGAATCATCCGGCCGGTGCACGGAATCATCCGACCGGTGTACGGAATCATCCGACCGGTGCACGGAATCATCCGACCGGTGTACGGAATCATCCGACCGGTGTACGGAATCATCCGACCGGTGTTCGGAAGGTCAAAGGTTCAATTCCTGTCAGGGACTCAGATTTATTCTTTGTCCCACGCACAGGGAGCCCAAACGCTTTATCGGCTGTAACATAATCATTTGATAAAATATTGTTATTTACCTGTTTTCCTGTGTCTTTTTTAGTCGTTTTGAAAGCAATTTGATTCAGAGCGAAGACGGTTGACCTTGCATGCAAGTTTCAAATATTATCTTGTCTGCCGCTTCGTAAATACGACGCGCCTATTACGTCTCAAATTTCCATTATTATTAACTCGAGCTCCCATTATTATTAACTATTAACTCTCCAGAAAGAGAGAAAGAGAGCAAGGGATGAAACTAAAATGAGGGCAGTTTTATTTTGAAGCATAATTCTCTTGTTACTGACCAATTTCGGCTAGAACTTCACACCTCGATTAATTAAAGGGTGAATAATCATGTGAGGCATGATTTGTTTGTTGGGACGCCCGTTTTCCTGCTTAGTTTTGGGTTGTTTTTAGATGCGGCTTTTCGTCCGATCTGTGACTACACTTGACTTGACCGGAAGTGATTTTATACTTGTGAGCATGTCCTTCATCAAAGTGGTTTTATTGTTCTCGTGACAGACGCTTTTGTTTTCATTTGACAGCCGCATATGTCGGAAATATAGAACAGAACATTCCCACGGAATACACGGTCTTGACGCAAGATAAATCTACCGCTCGTGTATCAGTGTTTGATCTAGATTGCTCGGTATAAATACACGGCATACACGGCAAATGGAGAAATATTTATTCACTGATTTATTTTCTATAATCGCGGCCGGGACTAAAAGCTGAGCGATCCCTTGGCTAAAATATGTTCTGGTTGTCCACATGAATTTGTGTTCTTATCTACGAACCGTAAAGCCAAAATTCAAATTTTAAAAAATTCAATTTGTTACGGCAAAAGGAGAAATATTTATTTACTGATTTATTTTTATCTCCTGTAAGTTAATGTTTAACTTACAGGAGTTTATGTGGGCTAACATGCATTCTTTATGCATTTTTGTTAGCAAAAAATGCGTTAGATACTATTAATAGACTTTTTAGTGAATTTGTGGGGACATTCCTGTTGCATTTTTGTTAGCACATTACTGTTCTATCTGTCATCAGTCCTACGTCACTACGGAGTACCATGAGAAGAAGACCATGAGCTTCTCAAATCTCTCGAGGCTGACCTCATTGATGATAAAAATATTGGCGCCAAAATAAATCAAAGCTTGGCTAACAAAGCGTCCAAATGGTGGGGCATCACCCTTCCCAACGATAAGCTCAAAGCACTACTGGCTAAACACGCCAAACCTGAAAATTGCGCCGACATATCCACCGTAAGAGTCAACCCAGAAATTTGGGATCAAATGAATAATTCTAAGCGCAAAGCCGACCTGAGAGTCAGTAACATACAACAAGCCTTACAGGAAGCCACTTTGGGCATTTTAAAAGCAAGTGATCGATTGGTGGACCAGAAACCGAACACAGATAAAGAAACACTGGCCGCTAATATCGACGGCATTGTCCTAATAGGACACACAGTCGGGGGGGGGGGGACTTTCCCGCTTACGCCGAGAGCAGATTAAACCGGCCCTTAAAGCTGAATTTCATTCGCTTTGCACCCAGGCAATTCAAATGAGTCGGCCAGTCGTTCAGATTTGCAATTTGGGGCCGACTTAGCCAAACAAGTGCGCGATGCTAAAGATACGAACAACCTTGGCAGGGCCGTAGCCAGTATGAGGCAAACCGAGGTATTTGCCTCAGTCATTTTTTCTTTTTTTTTTTTTATGGGGAAAGTAAGATGTTTTTTTTGAAGGAGAAAGTAAGACACTACCAGCAAATAACCATGGATATTGCCTCAGTCTATTTTTTTCTGGCTACGGCCTTGCTTGGAAAAGCCATAGGCGCAGGCAAATCTGGCGCGACACGTTTTTCCCGCCCATACAATTCCCATTTAATATGATAAGAAGCACAGGGCACAAAATAATTTTCGCAAACATTCCAGGCCTGGAGAGAGCAAGCCGTAATTTTAGGGAAGGACCAGAAAAAACCACCTCCAAGAACCGAACTGAGAGGACATAATACAATCTCTGAAAAACATAACAAAATCGGTTCCGGGGGAGGGGGTACTCCCTATAACGGGCTGTACGGGGATGCTCCGCCCGAAAGGGGTACCTTTTTGAGGCTGGAGGTATATGAAAGGGTCGGGATTTCACGAAGAATAGGAAAGGGTAGCGAAAACACGAGTTGAAGCATAAAAAAAGGTAGGGAAAACTGCCATTTAAGTATTATGAAAGGGCCTTTCAAAATATATTAAACAGATGCACATAAAGGCTATATGAAAGGGGTACTTTTTCTGTCAAAAACGGTATATGAACGGGTAAGGGCTTGTATCTCGGGGCGGAGCATCCCCGTACAAAACTTTGTTAAGTACCCCCCCCCCCCGGGAAAACGGTACGTGACCTAAAGTCTAGATACACTAAATATAGGGCTGGTTGCATAACCAAGTCCATTAGCGCCTGGCGGCAGATCACCTCTGATAAGGAAATTCTGACATCTGTAAGAGGTGCAACGCTTGAGTTGGACACGAGGCCATTTAACACTACACGCCCACAAGTTATTTTCCCCAGGCTATTTTCTCTGTTGAAGAATGTGCCATTATTGACAATGAAATAGCAAAATTACTATCTAGAAGTATTATTGAAACAACTGATCATGATTCTTATGAAGTGTTTTTCCCCATCTTCATTAGACCTAAGAAAGACGGGGGCCACAGACTCATTCTAAATCTCAAGGGACTAAACCAATTTGTCACTTATCACCATTTTTAAAATGGAAACGCTCCAGTCAATAATAGTCCGATTAGTCGAAAATAATTGCTATATGGCCTCGCTTGACCTCAAGGACGCTTATTATACGGTTGGCGTGAATCCCTCGCACAGAAAATACCTACGTTTCATATGGAAAAATGTCCTGTATCAGTTCACGTGCCTACCTAACAGGTTATCCTCTTGTCTCAGAAAACTCACTAAATCGGCTAAAACCGCCGCTTACCGAGCTACACAAGAAGGGTCACATTTCAGCTAGTTGTATTGATGACCTTTACCTCCAAGGGAGAACATACGATCTTTGTGTCTCTAACGTGATTGACACCTTTATTCAATTCGATACCTTGGGGTTTACAATCCACCCAGAAAAGTCTGTATTTAAACCAGCTTCCAAACGCTTAGTCCTATTAGGCTTTATGGTCGCCATGACTATTACACTAACCCCCTGAAAAGGCCTTGAAAGTTAAAGAAGCTTGCACCACCCTTCTAGGACAGGGCCCTACGACAATTCGACAAGAAGCCTGTGTGATAGGAAAAATTATCTCATCGTTCCCTGGGGTCATGCATGGACAACGTTATTATAGAGCCCTTGAGCATGCCAAAACTGCAACTCTCAAAACTGGCAAAGGCGATTTTGACAGTCAGATGTCCTTAACGGAAGATTGCAAAAAGGAACTCCAGTGGTGGGTGGACAATGTCGTGAGTTCCCATAACGTCCCATGAACAGCCCTCAAACACCCTCACCACCGACGCATCTTAAAATGGTTGGGGGGCGGTTTACAATGACACAAGCACTGGAGGGTTTTTGGTCCGATTGGTCCGACGAGGGAAAAATTACATCACATAAACTACTGTACCTCGAATTATTAGCGGTATTCATGGGCCTACAAACATTTTGTAAAACAAATTACAACACCAATCTTAGAATCCTCACAGATAACACAACTGCAATAGCAGTCCTAAATCATATGGGGCTAGCCATTCAGCCCCTTGCAATCGCCTAGGAAGAAAAATTTGGGAATGGTGCATCGATCACCAAATATGGCTCAGTGCTGCCCACACCCCTGGGGTTTATAATATCAAGGCCGATTTGGAATCGAGACGAACCAACGATAATGTACCAGTCAAATCCAAGACCGCCCATCCCCCCCCCCCCCCGGGCAAACCCCCGGGCATTTGACTTTTTTAAAAATATCGGTCAAATGCCACTATGTGGGCAATTTTTTACGGTCAAATGCCCCACCGGACAGGGCTTCACAGAGCATCAAATGCCCCACCGTCCGGGCAAGGAGTTTTTAAAGTAACTAGTTAAAGGAATTTTTACAACGTTTCACACCTTTTAATGTAACAATTTATACAAATTTTTATTTTATACATTAAGCCCACATTGGACAAGCCTTTTCAAAAACGCAGAGATGCACCAACAAAACAGATAATATAACTGTAAAATTTCCTGTGCGCTTTCATGGCGACGGAATATTATAAAATATGACTATAAAAAATTACTTTACCTTTCGATACGAGCTCGGAAAGTTTCCTGCTAAAACGCCTTTCAGGATATCCTTGTCCGAGCTCCACACTTTAAACAAAGGCATCTGAACTCCAGAATAATGAATATTTATAACGAAAGAGGTCAACCGAGCCAACAGACACAACAGCAAAACCACGTGGAAACTAACGGAAAAGAATGGTTTACGAAATCCTTTACCTTGCGACCGCTGACCTACGTTTTTGTCGAAGTCAAATGCCCGCCCCGTCGGGCCTCGTTTCACGTCAAATGCCCCACTATGCGGAGCTAACCACTAGTCAAATGCTCGGGGTATGCCCGGGGGGGGGGGGGGATGGGCGCTCTTGGATTTGACTGGTACATAACACGTACGGAATGGATACTTGATACCGCCTCCCTCGGCAATGCACTGTCGCAACTAAGCTTGCGCCCGACTATAGACCTTTTTCGCATCACGATTAAATAATCAATTTCCTCAATACGAAGACACTTTGAGCCCATAGAACTAGTTGCTTACAAACAGGATGAAAACGAAACAGCCTATGCGTAGTTTCGCACATAAAGCGTTATCTGCATATCACTAAGGAGCTCAGGCCGGGACACAACTGTTAACTTCTTATTAGTTTTATCAAACCACATAATCCGGTCTCAGGAAAATGGGTCAAGTCCATTCTTGACAATGCGGGCATTGATGTCACGAAATTCTCCGGAAATAGCGCTAGACCCGCAGCGACTTCCTATGGAACGAAAACTCCCTGGTCTTTACTCTCCAAGTAATACTTTTAAAAGGCCGGCGGCTGGTCTAATGCGCAAACATTTGCTACCTACTATAATAAGCCTATAGAGAGCAACTTTGGTGCAAGCATTTTAGAACATTTTCAGGGTACTCCTCCTACTTCTATATCTGTTTAGGGAGCGGTCATTAACTATTGGGGGGGGGAGGGCCGGTAAATTTTGGGGGAGGGCTGTGTTTTTTTGGGCGCCCATTTGGGGTGGGCCACAATTTTATGGGCCCACGTTTAGGGGAGGGTTACAATGTCTGGGCGCCTTTCATTAAAACGTTGGACGATGTGCATAAATGGGTTTTGTGCTATTGACTTTAGCATGGCAAGAGAATCTTCATAGAATCGTATACTCAAAGCTTAATTTCACAGTGAAAAAGCTCACACCTAGAACAATTAAAACATAACTTGATTTATTTCTGGTATACGGGTGTCCTTAGTTTAAGATTACGCAACCTTATCCCGACGTCAGCTATACTCCACATTGTGAAATTTGCCATAATACCCTACCTTACCGTTATTGTCAGACTGTCTGGCATTTTTGATGTGCTTCCGACTGCACAAAATTAGAACGAATCCAAGAACGAGTGTTACGCGCTGTCTACTGTGATAATGATTCAACGTACAAAGAACTCTTGCAAAGGGCGAACCTACCCATACTGAGCACGCGAAGGCTACAGGCAATAGCTATATTAACTATGTACAACGTTAAAAATGGTTTGGCGCCCCATGTATAGTGAACTTATTCGTTGTCTCAACTGCTCATTGCAATCTTAGAAACCCCCGACTTTATATTATTCCGAGATTTAGGACAGTTACATACGGAAAACACAGCTCATCATACCTAGGCCCCGTCCTTTGGTCTAAACTTAATAAATATACTCGGCTGTCTGACTCGCCAGAAATTTTCAAAAAACGTATCAAAACAGTTAATCTTAGCAACTTATTAGACAACACATGTAAAGACTGCCTGTTATGTAACACTTACGTTATTGACATTTTAGCTCATAAATACATATTTTATTTATTTAAGTAACTTTGTAACATTTAGTTTAGGTGTCCCCAATTAGCGGTCAATGCGCGCTAGCGATAAGACCTGTTATAATTATTACCGGTGTATTATTATTATTTAATACTATAAAACTCAATCAGTCTTAAACAGTAACGGTATCAAACATATTGTTTTTTTTTTCTTTTTCAACAAATGCGACGTAGTCTTGAAACAGTTTGCCAATGAATGTCCAGTGAAGATGTATAAACGATTGCTCAATGGGTTCCCAGAAAGGAGTGCATTCCAATGTGTTCCAAAAGGGGCCTATGTCTTCTGCACTGCTGCTGTCGTATGCTTCCACTGTAGTAAAGGCACTTCCAGATTCCTCCTCCTGACATTGTTCCACACTATCATCGGCCCCGTCATCGCTATTTCTTCCACTGTCATTGATGCTACTTGGGTTGTCTTGGTCGCTACTTTCATCGTCTTCACTTGCATTAGAGCTACTCTCATTTTCAGAAAACCCCAACAGTGTTCTAAGCTCTAATTTCGCGCTGTCATTTAAAAGTTCACACTGATCAGACATCAAACCGATCGCCCATTTCTGATCTCTTTTTCCAAGTTCTTTTACGTTGTCTCCGCGAAAATCTTCCTTCTGACAAATGGTACCCTCTGACCAGTCAAGCGCAATCTTCTTTAGAACCTCAGTCGTCCTGGCCACATGCCTCGCCTTTTTCCGCTTCACAGTCTTTTGGGTATTTTGTTTCCTTTTTCTTGATTTTCTTTTCATTGCAGAGAAGGGGTGCTTGAATGCTGCTTTGCAGGATTCTTGCAGCTGACTTAGACTGGTTATTAAAGTATGTAATTCATTTGTAAAACCCTGCAATTCGGTAAGCTTTTGCTCGTCAAAGTCGTGTGCAGTTTTATGTCCTGTTGAAACTCTACCTGATGAATGGATTGTTGTTTCTAAGTGTTCCTTTAGGTTTTTTTGTAAAGTTTCGATTGAAGTTTCGACCTTCTTTATGTTTAACATGTTCTTTGTTATGGTCGTTGAATCGTGCGGCTTGAGAATGTGGTTTTCTCTTAGAAGAAATTCAGCCTTTGAACGATTCTTTACAGATTGCAGTTGTGCTAATTGCTCTCTAATTTTTTTTACCGCCTTCTCATTGTCGTATTCTCTTCTCGCTTCTGCATGGAATGCTTTTTTAAAAGCCTTCTTGTTGCCACCAAAATAGCCAACCCGTTCCAAATAAAATTATTCGTACACTTCGTTATAAAATCTGCTCATGTCGTTCCGGGGATTTGGGATCCACCCAAGGTTTTTATCCTTGTTCACGCTTGCTTGATTTTGTATTTTCTCCGCATTGTCACTTGTCATTTTCGCTGTGGATTCCTGAGACTCTTTGTATACTTCTACAAGCCTTCTTGCTTCGAATACACTCATTCCTGAGAAAAAAATTCAAAAAGAGCAACATTTTATTGTAAGGAACTTTGCCATGGTTAGCACGTATGCTATCAGAGATTTCGTGTTGTCTTTTTTATGACACATTACACAATCATGCAATATGGTCATTTTTATTCAGGTCTCTGAAGGATCTCCGCACCTTCGCGAAATCTCAGTTACTCTTGATATGAATCACGGATCAGTCTTTCTCAAACGATGCACATTTAACCTAACAATATTCGTCAAATATTTCCCCTTCGAGTAAATTTACGCTCCTTTGATATCCTGATTGACCACGATCGCTACATAGTGCAAAAAAATCAGTAGAAGTTAACGACACAAACATTACAACTGTAAACACAGTGAACGTGTGAGTACTACATGTATGTACTGATATCTGCTGCTTTTTTTCATTTCGTACCTCCCATTTTGGTCTAAATATAAAAACCAACTATATTTAATAAAATAAAATAAAACATTAAAATCCAGGAATTATCTTTAATTACATAAAAGCTTACCTAATTCCTGCCAAAGAAGCTCTTCGTTCACATGTTGGAGGCGTTCAACTTTTTTTAAACCTTTTCTGACGCAAACACCCTCATAATCTTCTAGATCTGCTCTTTGAAGTACGTCTATTATTGGCGATGAACCCAGTATAAATCGCGAAGAACTAGCCATGTTTATAGTGCCGGTTCAATGATCAGAATGATCCCGACATGCGACAGATCGCAACCTCGTGAATCAACCTCGTTCCCTGGAGCCTCTTCCATTTCTATTCCCGTCCGCCATTTTGAAAGCGCAGATGGCCCTGGGGACGAGGTTGAGAGAGGTTGAGAATAGTCGATACGGCGCGCCAGCGGTATTTTAAATACTTGTGACTCCTGGTGTAGCTCCTGTAGCTCCAGGATCCAAAATGGAGGGGGAAAATAATGTCACTATGCAGGAAAAATCCAGTTCAGCGCGATTCAAGGCAATACCGCGATCTGATCTACGGAAGAAATCTACTTTAGACGAAAATTTTCAAATGTCACTTCAGACGTGCCCTTTGAATGCAAATGAAATCAAGCTTCAAGGGCTTCTTTCACAGGTCAACAACAGCGAGGGACGAAAAGCAAATATGCTGCATGGTTTGCTTTTTATTTTGAATCAGCTACTTGCACCAAGTGAAAAAGGAAATTCAATCGGCTTTATGGAATTCGAATAATAAGTAATTATTATTAAGTAAGCTAAATTAAGGAAGATAACTTTGAAAATCTGTTGCAGACCACACGATCTGGCCGAACTTGCAGGACTTGGAGGGATCGAGCAAGAGCTGCGGACTTCTCTTGAATAGAGACAGTTTTCTCTGATCCGTCCTTTATAGAAGCACAATTTGTTCACTCTTGAAGTTGACTACAAAACAGGAATTCAATAAGTAACAACGGGGCTGTTTATTGTACGGTTTCCGTTTACTTGGTGAAGCGTTTGGGTTTTGTAAATAGTGTATTAAAATAGTAACACTTTTTTCTTATTCCAATGAAATAATTGACTCAAAATAACGTTCGTATGGTTTCTCGTGGTGCAACATTCGAATTTTCAATTTTTTTCACAGGGGAGGGTTACAATTTTTTGGGCTCACATTTTAAAGGGGGCCGAGATTTTTGGGCTGTTAACCGGAGAGGGGCTAAAATTTTTTGGCTCTAACCTTTGAAATAATACCGACCCTCCCTCCCCAATAGTTAATGACCACTCCCTTACGCGTAAGTTTGTTCGATAGAAGATACCATTTCGCATGCATGTAACGTATTGCCATCTGTGACCAAATAAAGCTGTTACCGTTTATACGATTGTACAGCTACTTCTTCGTGTTTCCAGGGCTTTCAAATCTCATGTAACTCCGTAGTGACTCGGACTGATGTCGAGGTAGAATTCAAAAATTACACGAGACTTAACTAAGTGGATGTTTGACTGGAATTCTTCCTCGTCATCAGTCAGGAACGAAGGAGTTACATGCCCAGCCCTTGCGGTTTTTCCCTCCCGTAATCCTTCGTTCCTTTTTTCTCCACTTGAAAGTACTGCTTCCAAGATACGTGTAGCTTTCATTTGAATGGTAAAACTTCGGGCTCGAAACTTTAGAACATCAAGTAAACTGAAAGTGATAATCGAGGTCAACGGGATGGGTTAACTTCTCCACTCTCGCGCGCAGACATCACAAATGTCACGCGCTCGATTTGGGAAGCGATAATATTAAAAAGATAAAATTCTCGTTTCGTAAGAAGATAGCCAAGTAGTGAACAGTCAGGACGATACAGGTATATTAAAGATAATTGCTCTTTATTTGAAGTGTTTTGAAAGGTTTAAAGAAACTATTTAGTTGCTTTTCATGCATGATCAGTTTGCGTTACAATATGTTGCTCCAGGATGCTGGAATTCTCGGCGCAGTCGAACAGCCTCCTCCTCTTACAGCGCCACTATACAGCTTCCTCTAGCGGACATCCTCAAGGCTGGGGGATGGTCTAACGCTCGAACATTTGCTGAACACTAATAAGTCCATTAGTGGCAACCTCGGACAAACCCTATTGAATCATTTTGACTCCGGTGTTCAGGTTGACTAGCCCTTTTTACCGTTCTTCTTATAATCACCGGAAATGTAATCGTATCTATACATCGTCTAGATATTCTGAGTTGACAACATATTTGTCACGCCATTTTTCGTTTGGTTCTATTAAAGTCCAATTGTTGTTGTTTTATTGGACGTCCTGTTACGTCTCTTATTATGACTTCGTACCTCACTAATATTTGGTACGTTGCATGACCCTGTACGTTGGAGCTCACAGTACACCACAGGCTTCCCAAGCTACGTACGTGGTGTATGCGACAGCTTGTGTATACTGAGAAATGTATGGGAAATTCACGGATTCTCTAAAATTGGGTAAATAACTATCTATTTTGAAATAAAGTTTACCTACCTCAAATGTGTCGCTTACTTGTGTCTTGTACCGAATTTGAAGCCATTCCGACGCCATTTAGCGAAGTTATTCGAAGTCGTTAACGTTGTCTTCCCTTCTTTTTAAAAGGGGAGACAACGACTTCGAATAACTTCGCTAAATGGCATCGGAATGGCTTCAAATTCTTCTTTATAGAAGGGGAAACAACGGCTTCGAACAAGCCCTTTCTTTAAATAATGTCTCAATAAGCTAGCGTGCGTGCTTCTCATGTTACTCCTTTGTTCCGGACTGATGACAGGATAGAATTCAAATCAAACGTCAACTTACAGGTAAGTCTCGTTTAATTGTTTAGATACTATGATAAGAACACAAGAGTCGAGTAGCATATTTTTTGAAAGCGGTTTAGCGAGCGCATGTTTGTGCCCTGACAAAGCGATATATTCCTGCGTTGATGATTTAGTTAACTACGATTTTAGAGAACGTTAGAAGAGAGAGCAATTTATTTGGCCGTATTTAATCAAAAATTCAAGCTCTCGTTATTTTGTTTATTCTGAATTAGAGTGATTCATTTGTAGCGCACGTTTGTGGCCTGACAAAGCCATATATTCATAGCTTGATTTAGTGAACTAAGACTTCAGACAACGTTCCAAGAGATAGAGAGCAATTTATTTGGCTGTATTTTATCAAGACATCCTTTTTATCTAAACCGTTTATCTCAATAAAGGTTAATAAACAGGTCGATTTTAATTAAATGCGGCATAAAAAAGAAAGAAATATTTCCAGAATTTCTATATAAAATAAAGTAGATATTTACAAACGAAAGGAAAAGAAATGTAATTGTGAAATATAGATTTGGGTTATTAGAATTCAGAGTTTTTAAGTTTAGGTATTAGTACAAAACGCGGTTTTAGAGGAAAATATAACAACATATGTTATAATCATAATATTTTTAGAAAATAAGTATTTGATATCAAAGATGAAATCTGAAAACCTAAGGAAAAAAAGCGGACGCATTTTGCCTGTTTACACGATCGCTGTTTTGAAAAATGCCCTGGCATTCAGTTAGGTAACATTCATACTGTTTAATTCTCTTCTGCATAGCAATGATTTCTGCGGCCTACGATTATGGCAGTTTTCATGCTTTAAGGGTACATGAGTTTCACCAATAAACTTATTGTTCGCTGTGGCATGTACGTCATTATAGGTCATTCCCTGTTTTAGCAACAATGCACGTTCACTAGCCGGGTTCTCATGTTTCATGAACTTTTAAACGTTTATTTATATGTAATTCGGTGGGAGTCTTTCTGGCTTTATCTGGATGGGAAATTTGGAAAAAGTATGAATATTCCTGTTATAATTATTATGTCAGATCAACTTGCAATTCCAGCACTAGGCCTTTGGAAATCGATCGGTCCGGTAGAGATGAATCATCATTCGTGCGCTTGAATTGGCTAACATCCTTTACGATGTGTGCTTAATATTTCCCAATCAGTTGTAAAAATGAACTGATATTGTTTATAGCATTACGTTCCAAAGAAAGGGAAGAGAGAGTTTAAGGTAAGTAGTAGCAGTGTTGCTGTACAGTGTGGAATCCATCTTACAACGGGTGCTTGAAAGTGATCAGAAATAATTTCACAAACGCTGTATGTACATGTGAATAAAAAAGTTTTATTTTATCAAGCGACAATAAATGTGTAATCAGAAAATTTCTTCTGATTCTTGTACAGTGTATATTTCAGGATTGCATGTACTGATTTTGCCGGTTGGTCTTTAATCTTGGTTTGTAATTTTTGTTCATTATATTTTAAGGCTCAAACATTTAGGTTTCAGTGACTTTTTAAGGCCTTATTTTGGTTCATTTTGGTCTGTTTTTTCTTTTGGGCTACGGGGCCTTGTTTTTAGTTTTCCTTATGGATGGTTTAATATATCTGGTATTCCGTCGAACTGTGAAATGGTTTATTTCGCTTCACGATCCATTTATATACAGTAGTATAAAATGAGACAGGCAAAAGTCGTAAAAAGTATTTTTAAAAAAGCCTTTAGAATAGCTTTCTAAAGTAGGTATACATTAGATCACCCTAGGAATATATGACATGTTGCTCGATAATATTGGTCCTTGATAATTTCAGCAGGGTTTCATGTTCACAAAAGAACTGATTAGAATTATTTTATCTGTCTATTATCCATGCCTTCATTGTAATAGCTCTCCTGATGTATATTAGGGTTTCTTTAATTTGGCTTAGACTCGTTTGTTAGATCGGCTGAAATTTTTATTCTGATCGTTGTGAAAATATTACGGAGAATCAGAAAATTTCTTAGGTCGTGATTTAGTGTCTATTTTAATAGACTTAAATAGTCTATGGCGTGCAAGACTTGTGAGAAAGTGTTTCTTCACGGATGTAGTCTAAGATCCAAGAATGAAAATGCTGTGCATGTCTTTATTGGAAACAATACTTCTTGAGGTTAATTATTCTGTTGTAGAGTAGTTTCTTGTGTCTTGTGCTTGACAGAACCTTCGCAGAATGTCGCCTGACCTGAACAACAGACATTGACATTCAGTTAACTTCACTTTAATTTGCAATGTCTTTTTTTTTCTCTACTGCGTCTCGGTAATTATTTTCCTCTGGCCTGTTGTCGAAGAATTTAAAACGTGTTTCAAAATCGCACAACATTTTTCTAAACTAAAGGATAAGGTTTGCTCTGTGACTATACAGTACATCACAAGAGGAAAGATCGCATAGCTTGTATATAACACTGACATTTATTGATTACTTAAATTAACGGCTTAAAATTATTAGCTTAAATAGAAACTTAAAAAAAAACTTCTACAATGTCAATTTAATATTTCGACAATAAATTATTTTTGTTGAAGATATTGCATGTTACACATAATTTAAACAACCCAGGTTTAGATAAAAATCACTAACGGAAATGGTCTCTCGGACAGGAACCACCATTTAGTAAAAAGACTGGTGGTCTCTTTATGTACCCCTCTCGCCCCACCTAAAAAGATGGTGTCTTGTTCTCATAGCCCCCGTTATATTAGGAGTAGAAACTGAGAGAAAGATAAAAATATTCCTGTGCCGTTTTACTAGCAATGCAAGCTTCATGCCGACAGAATATTAAACTCTCATCTCTGATTTTTAGGCCAAAAGAAAGGCGTCCATTACACTCATTAGATAGGTGGTATGCTGTGTAACCCCTATCCCTACACAGGGTGGGTCCTCGTCGAGTATACTTGCTATGATCACTTCCCTAAGAGCCACCATCTGTAAAGTGATGCTGGCATTTTTGCTGCAGCAAATGACAATTGAAAGCTAGTAATTAATTGTATGAATGATAACAGTTATAGAAAACTTGCTCAATCTCTGAGCTGGACAACAAATCGAGATTTTGTTACCATGTACATGTGTTACACTCTGTTAAAAATGACGAGAATGCCATTATTTTATAAGTGGTGCATGTCTAGGGAAGAACTGAAACAGTAACAACAATATTCCGACACAATATGACAGCACTGCGTGACGGGAAAAAAAACTTACAGGAGATAGCCCAAGGGGCACTTTGATCTATAATCGCGGCCGGGACCAAAAGCGGAGCAAGGGATCGCTCAGCTTTTGGTCTGGTTGTCCACATGAATTTGTGTTCTTAACTGGCAAAGAACCGAGCAAAACAATGGAAATATTATTTGACTCACCAGTAAACAACATTAAAATTGCCCGGCACTGGACCTTGATTTGAGCGGAAATCGCTTGTCTTAAAAATTGTAGTCAAAGGCTGCCGGCCGTTGGCTCGTGTTTCCTCGCGCATATCCACGCGCGAGACTGGTCACCTCAACTGTAGTCACAGATTGTACGAACGCTCTCAGTGAGTTTCACCCCTTGTTCTCTTCTCTCTTCTCGTGACCGTTAAATTGAAATCCGAGATTCTCCCCCCAGGAGAGTTAATAGTTAATAATAATGGGAGCTCGAGTTAATAATAATGGAAATTTGAGACGTAATAGGCGCGTCGTATTTACGAAGCGGCAGACAAGATAATATTTGAAACTTGCATGCAAGATCAACCGTCTTCGCTCTGAATCAAATCGCTTTCAAAACGACTAAAAAAGACACAGGAAAACAGGTAAATAACAATATTTTATCAAATGATTATGTTACAGCCGATAAAGCGTTTGGTGTCCCACGCTCGTGTCCCACGCTCGTGACATGTCCCACGCTCGTGACATGATGAACATTACATCGTCTACATCTTTCTCATTTAATTACCGAGCTTAACATTTGCCATATATCTTTGGGCTAGTTTTTATTATGTGACGTGATTTTCTCATTTAAAGGTTTTCATTTTTATGTCTATACAGAGGTTGATTTGTTTTGAACTACGGAAATTGGTATGCAAAAATGCGTTCTACGGTAAATATCCACAGCGAGGCCACAAATACTGATTGACCGTTTGCGTGTATCATATTTTTAAAAGGAAATGTATTGGAATATAGGAAGGTTTGTATGACCTAAACGTAAAATATTTTGAAGGATGTTTAAAGTTAACTGCACATAAGTTCAAAATAAACGTAGTCGTACCTCAAATGTTGTGCATTGTCGTTTTTGCGGGCCTATGCCCGTCATTTTTCATGGTCGTGGCTAGCGGAATGTATCGCGGGCGCGTCCATCCATCCGTCCGTCGCACACGGCTAGCTCGCGGGCGCTTATGACGTCGCAAAACATGCGCGTATGACGTCACGCAACATCCGGGATCTTAGCAATTTTGAAACCAAAGCGAGGCTTTGTTTTTCGTGTGGCTACACGGCTGACGTTACACCCTAAAGCCTAATAATTCCTAAGTTCAGACAATAATTCAAGGGCCTTACAACCCGGGGACTCGCGGGGAAGGTGGATTTCGCCCGATTGACCTAAATATCCGATTTCCCTACCGGTTTTTGGACCTAATCATTAAAAGGTTTGCATTTTTAAGCCAAAATGGCAAAAATCTATACGTGCATATCAAACCAAAGGGCAAAACATACCCACTTTCAGAACAAAACGGCACGAAAACCATACCCATGTGAGCCACACATACCTGCCGTATATCACTTGTGTACCCCCTCCCGACTCACAACTGGTGAGTGACACTTGCATACAAAAGGATACAGATCTGGGGACCGTTTCTCGAAACTCCCGTTAATTTTTCGGGCCCGGAGTCAAATATTGAAATCAAAATCTACAGAATGAAAGCGCTGGTCCTAACGAACAAACCAGTCCATTTTGTTTTGCTAACTGATAGTTTTATCGTATTATCTGCAAAACTATTGAAACCTCGATCTTCAATGAAAATAAAACAGCTTTCCGGGCCCGGTAATTACCGGGTCTTTCGAGAAACGGCCCTCTGAACCTTCTGTCAAATAGACAAGAGTTTTTAACTGGAAAATAGACCATTCGTAAAATTCGTACGAATTTACTTCCGGCACCCTACTGGCGTATTTTTCATATCCCGCCTCACTAGTGAGGATATCGATGACATTTTTCTCGCTTTTGCACGCCGGGTTGTTTGTGCAAAGCTGCCAAACAACAGCTAAAGGATGGCGAGACTCGCAGTTTAATGAACAGAAGCTGACAGTCATATAATCTTTCACTGTGGAACAGAAAACGCTAAAATTATTTATAATTAGGAGTTCCTTGCAAGTTAAGACTAACGGAGAGAAATGCAAGAAAATTCACCTCTCGAGCTGCAACAGTTCGTGATAAAGTTTGTGCTTGGAGTTAGTAAGAAAAATTGCGAGGAATGTACTCACTCACTCACTCACTCACTCACTCACTCAGCCGGCTGCAAGGCAGTCGGCCACGATCTTTCTACATTGCTTTCTATCATTGGCAGCCCTTCTGATTTCATGTGGGAGTGGTGGATGCTCCCTCACCTTTGCGACGTATTGGTGGAACATTGTTTTCGGCCTGCCAGGTTTGCGCTTTCCATGCTGAGGTTGGAATATAAACCACCTCTATCAGGGGGCTTTTGCAAACTTGTGTCGACCGACGCACGGCTTCGGGAAAAAAAGTTGAACTCCGTGCGACATGTCGCGGGGACAAAATGTCCCCAAAATTGGTGTTGCACAATTGTGAAAGTATCAGTTCACACGAGGGGACGTGTCGCTGCAACATGTCCCTGAGACATTCCCTCGCAACATTTTCATGCGTGTGCAAGCGCTATGATTTTGTCCCTGCTACATGTCCCCGGCGCACGTCCCTGCTACATGTCCCTCAGTGTGTACTACACAAATTTTTGTCGCTGCTACATGTCGCTGCGACATGTCCCTGCTACATGACCCCTCGTGTCTGACCACCTTTAAAATCCGGCGGGAATGTACTCAGGTATGTCTAATTAATTCCTATTGGCCCTTTTTCATTTTTTGTTTTTACATTTTTCATTTTTCTATGACAACGTTATTGCAATTAGGTGTATACTTAACAGCCAGTGATAAAATAAAATATAAAAAAAATTGTGATAGCTGAGCGACAAATCAAAGGATCCTATGAGCCAACTCGTGAAAACGAAACGCGCCTTAAAGGAAATATTCTTCACCACATTTGCAGAGGTTATGAGTACGACCCCTGAGAATCGCGAATGCAAGTTGAACATTCATTGAGTCAAGTCACGAGTCTTTGATGGGAAAATAATTTTTATTTTGCTGGAGTCATAATTATGAAACAACAATAACAACAAAGATATTAAATGTAAGGAGAAATTAAGACTCAGAAAAAAAATCCGAGTCCCAGATGGGATTTGAACCCACGACCCTCCGTGATCTAGTCGGATGCTCTAACCACTGAGCTACTGGAGACTCTATGGTGAGCAAGGGTCAATTTGAGTCTTAATTTCTCCTTACATTTAATATCTTTGGAGTCATAATTGTTGTAGAAAATGTGGCGATATTACAAACTAAGTTTGTGGCAAACATTAAAGCTTAAAAGCAAATTCCCAGGCTTATATAAACGCTGATATCCGAAGTGTACGGAATTTGCATATAAGTGCCAGCATGTCATTTGAACCTTGTACAGCGAGCTGTTAAGTGCGTAACGCAACATCGCGGTAAACACTTCGATATTTTTTTGAAAATTGAACGACTTCAAACGTTTACACAATGCCCAGTTCGAAAAAAAAGAAAAAAAGAAAGAGAAAAGAAAAAATATATATTACATGTCCCGACCAGGATCCGATTCCGACTCGTTCGACCGGAATAACAGCGACCTATCGATCTTGCCATCACGGATTAAATTAATTGTAAGGTTAAATTTTAATATTTTAATGGAGGTATGCGTTAAGAAAAGTTTACAGCCCAGTGATTGCAGGAGTGAAAATTTGCTTATTTGTCCCCGTCAACTATAACTTGTTCAAGGCGTCGCGTATTCACGAGTTAACAAGGAGGTGCCACCGAATGACACTGAACCCCTTACTTACGATTAGGTAACCTACATAAAAGGATTACTCAACCTACATATCGACACAAAATGACAACATTTATTAGGTTCACAGACATATAAAATTTAACCAGAGTAACCTATATTAGCCAAGTCAAACGTATTTGACTGCTATTAATAGAAGCCCTGTATAATTTAAGAAAATTAGAAATATATGAAAGTAATAAATGTCTAGAATACCTTAAAAATTCAAAAATGTAAAATGTATTACAACTAAGGGTGTCAAAAAAAGGCGTCAAAATGTCTATCACATAATAACTCTGCCTTGGTGGTTCTTGATATTACGTGAGTTTAGGGTATATCTCTCATTTCTGCGGTAGAAAGAAAATGAACAACTGTTAGTTGTATGTACTACAGCAGTTAGAAGAAAATCGACTGTTTTATCCTTGCAAAAAAAAGAGGAGTCGGTTTTTCTTCTAACTGATGTAGTGCATCTTAAACTATAATGATTATCATACTCTAATAGTCCGGTGAAACTTTTCTCACCAACATACTTACAATTTGTACTAGCAACAAAGAAAGCTTTTAAGGTCCCTTCTATTAAATGCCTCCAAAAAGTTCGGTATCTCTTGAGAATAGTTTCACCGGACTATTGGAGTGAATACCTGGAGATATTTTAAAATTCCAGGATGTCAAGCGATTCCAATATTCCTATAATGATCCTTCAAATCCGATGTTTTCAGACCTGTCTTCAGATAAAGTCCTATAAATTGTTAATATGTCCTATAATTTCCTATACTGAATAGTTGAAATAAAAAAAAAATCAATAAAATTGATCAATTTTACCACAAAGACCGGTTTGAAGCGCTTTTGAATAAATTTCTTCTAACACTCGCACCCAGTCATTCTCAGTACATTGCAATTATTGATATGAATAGGCGATATGTTATTATTGGTCTTATTGACTGCATCGAAAGTCCATTGATGCTTTTATTGACCATGCATCCTAAAAGAAAGTTGCATCCTGAAAGAAAGTTGAGTAGTTGTTTGTTGTTGTCGATCTGAAATAAAATTCTTGTTGCTTTTGACATGAATGTTTCTCTAATGTATTACTACTAACCTATATGTAACTGAAGAAAATTCTTACTCCTATCACTAAGATGGTATTTTAAGTGCCCTACATGTCTGCTGACTCTTATTTCTAACAGTGTTGTTACAAATATGTGCAGTATGTATAAGTAAAGAGTCCTTGTTTTGGTCCTTTATGTCAGTATGATGTGTCCTATATTTTTGTTGTTTTATGCCCTATATTTTCAAGTGATAAGTCATCCTAAAAATTTGGATCCCTAAGCGCTTGATACCCTGTATTACAGCCGTTTAAGTATGTCTCGCAGTCCTGTGTTATATAGTAGAATGTAATGCAAAGTTCGTTCAGTGCTAACATTATGTTATAAGTAGGACTATATAATATAAATGTAAATAACTAAATTTTTGAAATATATCGAAAATACAGCTACAGGAATACTGATAACAATTTTTACAATAACTCTGGACGGCCGCGACATTAATGTCAGTATTGTCTTGATGCAATGTGTATGTAATATCCCGTTGTAATATATAATAAATAATTATTTTTTAACATCAGTAGTGCTATGTATGAACGGCATCTGTCTTCAATTTAAAAAAAAATCAGAGCCGTTGAAGAACAACGATATTCAGAACGGATCGGTAAAATTCCACCGCTTTTGTTAAGTGACATCTGTGCCCCGGCCATGCGTGCAAGCTATAGCATTAATTTTTGTTTAACAGTTTGCTTTCAAGCTGATAACAAGATGTTGTCTAAATTATAATAATCGCGAAATCCAAGACAAAACCCCATGAGCCTTTGGTTAATAATGCCGGCCGTTTATTATACTAATGCAGTAACAGTATATTAATTTTTTTCCTTTGGCCGATATTTTTATCTAAAGTATTTTTAGTTCTATCCATAATGTAATGTAATGTAATGTGATGTGATGTGATGTGATGTGATGTGATGTGATGTGATGTGATGTGATGTGATGTGATGTGATGTGATGTGATGTGATGTGATGTGATGTGATGTGATGTGATGTAATGTAATGTAATGTCATGTGTAATGTACTAATCCAGAGAGCAATATAATGTTATGTATGCTATCAAGAGAAATGCTACGTATGCAATGTATCACCTTGATGTCTTCAATAAACATTATAGTTAAAACAATCTACCGCTTTAATTGATGCATTATGTTTCGCATTATAAACCGTTATGGCAGATATACAATCACTTACCAGCTTGTTCTAGAACATCCACGAGAAACGGTTGACTTCCATCCTTTAGTGCTTTGATGAAGCTATCATACGCTTCTGCACCCCGACGTGGTAACATATCCAACAACGTTTCACATTTCTCATGTCGAGTTCCCTTGGACTTAATTTTATCTTCGTCTCTTTCGCTAAACACTTGTGAAGCTGCCATATGAAGTAAAACTTCTTCCGCATCCAAGTCTTCCACCAGGGCCACTCTGACACTTTTTAATATTTTTCTATATTTGTCATCCATTGGTTTTCCACGTTCAGTTGCCATTTTGTGTAATTGAACGGCTCCTTCTGAAATATCCAAATGTATTTATTAGTGGAGGTTCATTATTTGGCTGAGTAGGAGATGTTTTGGGGAAACAAAGTGCTTGCGATGTTTTCTCAGTGTTTCTACTGCTGCTTCTTCGATCAGTTATCGAGTGTAAGTACACCTGATAAAATGTTGCCGCGTGATTAGTATCTGCGCGTTTCATAACACGCGATCTCTGAAGTTCAAATAAGATTTACGTTTTACGCTGCCGCTCTGAAAACAGAAACCGTGACAAACTGGATCTAATACACCAATCACAACCCACAGCTGGAAAAGCACCGTTGTTTCCTGATACTTATGGCAGTGAAAAACGAACTTGTTGGTTGCGCAGTAAATGGTCATTTAATTTTGTTAATTAATAAGTGATAATTTCTGTCTTCAGGACAGGGACTTTTTTCCGATTGGCAAAATGAAGATTTCTATTTTCGTCTCATTAACCGATGTTAGCATAATGTGAAAAGTACCGCCCACAGCTGCCTCTTCAAAACGCAGGATTCTGTGAGTTCGACCGCCGGTCTATCGCTTTTGTTTTTATTCTTTGTCAACTTTTTCTTTTTTCTTTATTAAGTTTTATTTCAGTGTTTTTCTTTGCTTTTGATAATAATATCTTTTATTTTTTTATGTGTGACTTTAAACAATATTAACCAATTCATTTTATTCTTTATATTAATACTTTTCCATTGGATATGTTGAGTCGTTACTGTACAGTATTTGATACATTTTAGTCGATAAAAGCTGAGTTCTAGTTCATACACAACAGATTCTCCCAAGATTTTGTAAGATAGATTTTTGTTGCTGTTGTCCATGTTATTCAATGTGTTATTTCGGGAGTCCGATTTCTGAGCTGAACTCGAGGCATAAAATATTATGAATAAATAAAGTATTGCAAATATCCTTATAAAAAATAAAGCGGTATTGTCTTCGGATAGCTTTACTCGAATAATAGCTTTTAAAATACTGATCTCTGACTTAGAAACAACACATGTTAGAGCGGTTTTACTTAACCCGTGAAACACTATCTAACAATTAGTGTGAATTAGTGTGTGATAGTCCAAATTAAACAAAAGAAAACAATGGAATTATAGTATATATATATATATATATATATATATATATATATATATTTCACCCTAACACACTGTTAATGATTTAAATGTGAACTAGCCAATAGACGAGATCGAGCGTGAAAAAGGTTTAAACGATGAAAACAGAATAGCCGACTTAATTTTGAAACCGACTTTAGCGACAATAAATAGTCAGAGGGCTTCGCGCTTGTTTGGGATCATGGCTAATCAGGGCAAACTGGCCGCAACATATAATGTATTTGGAGGCATGTTTGCCTCCACGTCCCGGTTATCTATTGAGCTTGGGGCGCCTGACCCTTGTGTTACAAAGATTCGATTTATAAAGGTTTAAATGTGAATGCAACGGTTTTGTTTCAAAACTTAAAAATTCGAATGTTTTGTGAATAAAATTGACTTACCCTGTTGTTGTGTTGTATTCTTTGTTGTTTGCCTGCTCCTCGGGGCGATTTCACGCGATTTCGGCGAGTTTGGTTATTTGGGTGTTCCACTGTCTTTTTCTTTAATAGCACCGAGAAGCAGGCAAACAATAAAGAATACAACACAACAACGAGGTGAGTCAATTTTATTCACAAAACATTCGAATTTTTAAGTTTTGAAACAAAACCGTTGCGTTCCCATACAAACCTTTATAAATCGAATCTTTGTAACACAATGCCGCTCATAAAGCAAGGGTCAGGTCCGGGATATCTGATATTGAGCTTGGGTCGCCTGTGGTTTGCCTAGATTAGCCATCATGTCCTCTGTTTTTTATCTCATACATACCGAGTTTATTTGTAAAAGCGGAGCGTGATAATATTTCTTAAAATGCAATGTTTATGTTACTAAGAAATAGTTCAAATCAATCTAGCTGAAATAAAAGAGTAGTTGTATTTTGCATAACTCTTTAAAGTGGAAACAAAGTTGTTAAAACTTGCCATGATGTGATTAAATATTCAAGTTGGCGTGAACTGACGATTGTTTGCATTTTGCTAGCTGCCAAAATGAAACTAGAACCTAGCTAACTGAGTTGAAAGATCACACAATAACGAAAAAGCATCGATACTGCTTGAAAGTGAACCTTACAATTAGCAAACCTCGTAAATTTGAGCGTTTTATCTTGCCTACAACTAGAATTGAAGCGAAGATTTAGGTCAAGATTCGCGTACCACTCTACTACACTACAAACACTTAATCCATACTTCCAAATTCACAAAGTTATATTCCAGTAGTATCGATGGTTTATCTGTCCGAGCAGAAATTATAAATTTAGAAAAACTACAAGGTGATCTGATTCTATTAATCATTCCATCATTCCATATTTTTTTTCAATAACAGACAAAATGGTCAACTTACCTGTTATCTTGGAGAAGACGCGTGCTATTATTTTACCGTTTGCTATTTGTGGCTTTAGATTACGATTCGGGTCACTAAGTTCTTTGTCAAAGTAGAGAGACAAGTAAAGTCCAATACTGCGAATCAACTGCGATGTCTGCGATGCTACTGCCTTGATATAATGTAATCAGTAAGAACACTAAAAGGCTCCCAAGCAAGGGGGAATTAGGAGACAGTTTACCATTCTTTGTGAAGATGTATTCAGAAGCACTCTTGACCTTCTCAGGTCTGATTACAATTGGCGCAATATGTTATTTTTAGAGACTAATACTGAATGGGTCACAAGCGTGAACTCAATATTGCCATGACAATGCGGACGCACTGGTGGCACGAACTAACTTTAGTATTAAATCAGATTTCCTCGCGTTTCGTTTATAATTCTTTATCACGCGGCTAGAAAAGCCTCTTCACTGACGTCTTCACTTCACAACAACAATGCTCCTTCAGTTAGGTTGCTCAGGGGCCGACCATTTTACTTTTGAGGAGGACAAGGCGGGAGAGAGGGGGGGGGGGGGGGGGGGGGTTTCTTGGGTTACTTTGAAACAAAATATCCTGCAAGTGTATTTGCATGGGAAAAAATTGCTGCACAATCGGTGGGTAAAAATTCCTTCAAGATGTTCTGTGGGCTGATACATTGAAATTTATCGGCAGACTGTTGAAAGATTTTATCCGGCATCTGCACTTAGGTAAGGGGGATTCATATTCATTGCACTACAATGTTTCCCGCCCCCCTCATATGGTTTTTCTTTGTATTTATAGCTGTACATCTCTCTTGGTATATTTTTATCAAACCCTAGATTGGCGAATAATGTTTTTTATTATATCTCTCAGTTAGTACGCGTGCTATGATGTAGTCATTTTCCGGTTCGTAATTTACAGTACGGACCGCAAAATTTGAGAGTCCCGCATCCGTCTAGCAATCATTCCGCTAACAAAAGTTGTTTTCTACATTAAAAATTATCCAGAGAAAACGTATGGAGCTAAATGGGTTAACATATCAGGTTACAAAAACTCTCTTCGATGAAATTAGCTACAACTTTAGCAAAAAACTGATTAGCTGCGAATCAAAAAGCATTGACAATTTTCTTGAGTATAAAGCTTACATGCTTATTGTTTTGGTATTTAGCTTTTAGGCTGTAAGTTGTAAAAACTCGAGTAACTTGGCAAATTCGTTTAACTTTAACAATTTAATTCAGCATTGAAAATAGAGTACCTTTCTTTGTAAGAAAACGTCTCTATGAAAAACATAAAGCTGCAAAACAACTTGAAACGGCTTCCATCGGTAAACTGTATCATATAAGCTAGCTTTGATAAAGTTCTTGTCTAGTTATATAAAACTTAAGTTCAGAGTTATCGTTTGTGGCAGTGGCTCTAAGAAGAACAAACTTGAGGCTACAGAATTACGCTAAAAGTGTACCTTGATTCCTCAGCGAAACTTTTGTCCTTGCAGTGGATTCCCCGAAAACAATTTTTGCGTATTCGCAAATACGCTCAGCTCTTGCAGCAGCTCACTCTGAAAATTTGTCAGGTGCGATTGAAATTTAAACTCATCCATGCACAAAGTTTGGGATGAAGCCACTAAAGCACAACGAAAAGCCAAAAACAGCTTGCAGTATTTGATGACGAGATATTTTCAGTATCCTTTTTGAAGTTTGAGAGTTTCTCCGTTCACCGCTGTAGACCGAAATGCTGCCACAGCGACATTTTCCAGTTTGACAAACACGTTTGTTTTGGCGATTTTATCGTGGCGTTTTCATTCTTCTTTTCCTCACTTGTCTTCGCCAGTAACTAAGAATTTTTTCAAAGAAAACTACCTTGTGTCAGGTTTCCGTCGTCCTATCGAACACATGGAAGAATAAATTAATTCGTTTATACAGTTTTCATAGTTCACGCCGAATCGAGGACTGATCACACTATTTTTGAAAGCCAATAAAATTTGCTCTTTGTTTTCTTGTGACGTACGTCAGTCAAATGAAGCCGTCCATCTTTTGACTTGAAAGGTTTTCATTTATCTTCGACTTAGAGATATAATAAATATCTTATTAGCCTCGTTTTTCTCGGTCCGTACCGTAAGTTACGGATCCTCGTTTTTTTCCCTCGATTTATGGCCCGCGCGCGAAGCGCGCTTGGGCCATAAATCGAGGAAAAAAAACTCGGTCCGTAACTTACGGTACGGACCTCGAACTCGGCTAATAAGAGGTATAAGTACACTCGCAGAATGCCAGTATAGCTGTTGGAATACAAAGTAAACTTGAATATCTTGTTAATACATATAGTTCCTTGTCCTCTTGATCTATGCAATACATTTTTTATTTTAAAAATTATTTCAACTGTAGACAATTTTAATTTAAATAAAATATATGAAACAATCTCTTTTATAGTCAGCCTCTAATAGTCAAACACAAAAGACTGAGACAATGTAATCGGTCTAATAATTGCTATTACGCTAATATCCCATTCCATTTTCATTCAGTCAAAAACTCGTTACTCATGCGCGAAGCGGCATGAGGTACGGTTTCGGCTCCGTTTTTCTTGTTGTTTTTTATTTTTTGTGTCACGATTTTGCATGCAAATTTATGCACGCATATATAAATTGTGCACCAACCTCGTTCCCAGGGTCTCTCATCTTCCCGCCCCCTGGAGCGAGAGAAGAGAGACCCTGGTCAACTCTGGTCACGTGCCTCTTGGACAATTATATTCCTAAGGAGGGGTCGGTGTTTGTAACTTTGTCTCGTTTTCTTCACAGTGGCTCGTGCTGTGCGCGAGTCCGTTGATGTCCGGAAACGGTTCAATGAAACGATTCAAATAAAAGCGAATGAATTATGCGCAAGATTAAAATGGTTATCGTTCAATAATTTTACAAGCGTATAATGAAACAATAAAATGTAAAGATTTTGTATAGACATTCAAACGACTGGAACTGGTAAATGTTGAACAAAACAACATGCCTCACCTACGAAGAATAAAAGCTATCATTATCTTCTCTACCTCGTTTCCTGTTATAAAACCCGGGTATTTTCTGCCGAGACCGAGCTTAGCGGCGGCGTCCAGTAATAAAATTGGACTGTATAATTGTGTAGCGAGTCCAAAATTAGCTTTTAATACTGCCGACAAATCTTCAAGCGCCGTGACAATTCCCCAACTGTTAATTTACAGATCCTGAAGCAACTTGCACTCTCAAAACCAGTCGATGTGGATATGTTTTGAAGTCTGCGGATGACCGCCGCTTCACATTTATCGGAAGCCGCCAAACGCTTTTCGGATTTGTTTTCATTTGCAATGCTCTGCTAGAGCGAACAAATATCACACTTTGCCGCCCCTCCCTCAAATCTTTTACTTGTTACATCCCAGATTTTGGGACGCACGTGACCAGAGTTAACCAGGGTCTCTCTTCTCTCGCTCCAGGGGGCGGGAAGATGAGAGACCCTGGGGACGAGGTTGATTGTGCACTTCCGGTTCATAACTTTGCCACTACACTTCCTGTTTAGTGACTTCCGGCTACTCTCTCTTCCGGTAAAAGAGCGTCTCCATTGCGGTACAGCCTTCATTTTCAAAACAATCAATAGTAAACAACGTGGTTTGCAGGAACGGTGACTGAATGAAAGGAGTACTCTTTGCCATGTCTGACATCTTCTTATCATGTTTAAAATATATCATAAAACTTTCTTACGCATGCGCATGAGTACAGGCTGCTTGGAGCCTCTTGTTTATTATAAAGTAAGTTTGTTCACAGATCCTTTATACTTGGATTTGACCCCATCCACACACATAACAAAAATGATGTAGAAATATCATGCACGCACATACCCCAAGTAATACTTATAGTAACTTTGACATCTACAGTTACTTTGTAGTCTCCTCTATTTTGGTCGATATTTTGTCAAGCGGGAATTCTTGATCGAGTTATATCATTCAGTTTTATTATCCCATGGGTCCCTCTACTGGTTAATATTATGTTTTATAATTCAACACATTGATACACTGCCCAAATATGGTAAAAAAGTTATCGATATACGCTGTCTTCATGACGTATATCCAACGATGGATGTAAATTTCGCATTTTGACAAGAGAATGCAAAAATGACGGACCGGCCTCGATATTTTTTTCTTCAAACTGTGCTTTGTTATCAATGGCCGTTTTTATGCTAGAGACGTTAATATCGTCTGAGACGTTAAAGTCGTCTCGAGACGACTTTAACGTCTCAGTATAAAAACGGAAAATAAGCCAGACGGATTTAACGTCTGACGACTTTAATGTCTTATTTTAAGTGCGTCGTTCAGACGCACTTAACAGACGACTTTAACATCTCAGACGTTAAATACGTCTGGTATAAAAACGAGACGGCCTTAACTGGGACGAATTTAGCCCTATTTGTATATTCGCGTTCTTAAAATTTATTTGGCGACGAGTTTAGTCGTGTCCAGTCACTTCCGAGAATGGCTTTTTCTAGAAAATCTTGTGTTTTTTCTGTTTGGCCGTCCCCTTTAATGCGTCCCGTTTTTATTCCAGACGCATTTAACGTCTGAGACGTTAAATACGTCCAGACGACTTTAACGTCTCTAGCATAAAAACGGCCAATGTGTTGAATGATAAAACTATTATAGCGCTCAAGCTTGCGTGATCGTCGCCTAATTCTTAGCCGACGAGGCCGTAGGCCTCATCGGCTAAGAATTAGGCGACATCACGCGCGCTTTCGCGCTATAATAGTTAAATAGTATATTCATATAGTCTCTTTGAGACGAAGTTGGTGACTTTTTTTCCTTGTATTGATTAAGTTTTTAGGAATTTTTATATAAATTAAGCTTTGATTCAGCAATGTTAGAATATATGACATATACATCATGTGAATGTGGAGGCCGAAATTTAAACAAACGCTTTTTGCGTACTGAATCAAGAAAATACCGGCGGTTCTTTCAATTGAACTCCAGCGTTTACGCAGTAAAGCCACAAATACGAACAGGGCATTGAAGGTATTCAGCCGGCCAAGCAGTTTATTTGATAAAACTGATACGAATCAGGAATGTAAAGACTCATCACATTTCTAGAATCTCTCGTAATGCAGAAACTTGCTTCCTTTGGATGCTTTAGTACAGGACATTTAATGCCGCCTTAATTCCTTCAGCGCCTTAATTCCTTCAGCTCCTTAATTCCTTCAGCTCTTAATTTGTTGAAGGGCACTTATTGTCATGGCAACGGAAATCACGGTTGTGGTCAATTTGATTGGTTTCTAAAACGACCTCATTACGTCACTTGTAATTATACCCGAGAAGAAGGTTTAAGACTCCTTCTCTTTCCAAAGCCTGAACGGTAAATTGTCTTCCAATACTGCCTTGCTTGGGAACTTTCTGGTCTTGTTATTATCCCAAGTGAGGGCAGTAGCTTTAAATATAATTTAACATCTAATGGGCTTGGAGAACTTTGCACTCGTGACTGTCCACTCTGGCGAAGATGGGAACAATTCGATTCACAAACCCAGTATTGCAGTAAGTGCAGTGTCTTGAACAAGGGTAGGCTGTCCATTTTGTACTTTATTCGAAAAATGTTTCATCACTTCAGCTGTCATTAGAATTTAGTCCAACTCTAATACCTAAAAGCATCTTTTTTATGATAAAGTGGTAAAACGTGGTAATGTGAACGTTTCTGCTCTCTATTCTTGCGTGACCTTTTATCTGTTAGTCAGGTTCTTGTTTCGTTTTGGCAGCTAATCAAAACCCAAACTGCTACTTCTTCAGGCCAATTCACGCCGACTTAAATATTTAATGATATCATGGTGCGTTTAACAAATTTGTTTACACTTTGCAAAGTTATGCAATATTCAATTACTCTTGTCATCGAGAATAATTTGAACAAAATTCTTTATGAACTGTTTTGAACATAAACATTTCGCTTTCCATTTCACAAATGAACATTTCGCAGGCATGAATCCATATTATTGACAGTTTGCTCGTAAAAAAAACTGTAAAAATTTGCTTTTGACGAACTTTACTTCGTTTTCTAGTGACTAATTTATTCAAACATTGTATAAACAGTCGGATCTATTGAGTTAACCTGAGAAACCATCAGTGCGGGGCATCAGTGCGGGGCATCAGTGCTCACACTCAGTACTGGGCAAAGAACTTCAGGTTAGCCGACTCCGTTTTGATGTACCTGACCAAAGGCGACTTTTTCAGTAAAAGTTGCTGAGTCTTCTAAATCACAAATAGCATGGATTAGAAATCGAAAAATTATGTTTCGATTCACATGAAAAGACTCATTGAATAAGCACAAAAAAGGCATTGAAGTCAATATTCAATTATTATAAATGTAAAGGAAATTTAGCTACTGATTGTATTGTTCGGCCGGTTTACTCTTTGTCCAACCTGTTGATTATGGCGGTTTTTTAAGGTTCTTCTTGGTACAGTGGAACCCCGATTTGACGATATTTTTAGTTGCTTCGCCGTCATATCGTTAGATCGGGAGTTCGTTTACAACGACTGATCCCGATTCAACGATATTATTTTGCTGTCCCCTTGTGATATCGTAAAACCGGGGTTCCACTGTATATGATAATTGAGGGAAAAACCCCGGCTCGACCAGATATTAACTGATATATAAATGTTTTGTCTTCGTAGAACAAATGTCTTGTAAATGATAAAAGTATTCATTCAATTTGACATCTCATATGATTAGTGACTGACAATGCAATATAGGCCAATATTTACATCACATTCATCGAATAATTCACCGGAAAGGCGGAAGGACTTGTATTTAAAAATATTACCATGGAAAACAGCAAGAGCGTTGAATCCCAAACAAAAACATCCGGTTGGATAATAATGTGGTTACAAGTAAAACAATTGTAACGGTCGACACTCATGAGACAACAAAACGACATTGTGCTCTTTCTAGTGCATCGGAAGGACCAAGGGGTATGTTGTGTTTCGACATTGAACTGAAACAAAATCGCAGAAATTTTAGGCCGATGCCCTCGTCTAAATTTTTTTGGCCTATTTGCAGATCCTAATTGTAACAAGTAGTCCTGACCGTTTCTTTCGTTGCATTGTTTTGGGAGAGGGAAGGATAGCCATTTTAGTATACAACGCAATCTGAAACATACTGACAAAGGTCAGCGTATTGGATCGATTTTATTTGTTGTTTCGAGTACAAGATGGTCGTATTACCCTAATATTTAGGCAATAATGCAATTATTAGTGCTTCTATACGGAAAAAGAACCACATTTGGAGAATAGAGGTAAAACCAAGGATGTAAAAATACTGAAATCACAGGAGCATGTCGCAGTGATGGGGAAAGGACGTGGGTGGGTGGCGGGGTTAATGGCCTCCTGTCTAGCAGCAATCCATCAGGTAGAACTCGTACCGTACTGTCACTCGTGTGCGCATGTTTCACTTCTTTGCAGTCTAATAAATGTTTGAACTGTTTGCAGAGACTGAAAGTGTTGAAACTAAGACGCCCTCTATTGGTAAGGCTGGGACCACAATAAGAACACGAAGATGAATGAAAAACACCGGGACATATTGCGCCGTCACTGGTCTTCGCTCAGAAATGACCTGGAACCTATTAAGCTGTTACCT
The DNA here is from genome assembly GCA_022457155.1 of Cladopsammia gracilis. Taxonomy (NCBI): domain Eukaryota; kingdom Metazoa; phylum Cnidaria; class Anthozoa; order Scleractinia; family Dendrophylliidae; genus Cladopsammia; species Cladopsammia gracilis. Next base: position 720,346 of record JAJGOT010000367.1, read on the forward strand.
TATTTGGTGAAAGTACTGGATGTCACAGACGAACAGGAAGTAAAGGTGAAAACCACACGAGAAGAAAGGAGTGACAAACTCTTAGAGATTCTACCTCGAAGAGGACCAAATGCGTTTGACGACTTCGTGAATGCTTTGCAAAAAGTGCAACCGCATTTAGCGTCTCCTTTACTTCAAGAATCAGGTAATTATTCTCCTTGAGGTGCCTTTTTTCCTTTAAACTTAAATTTAATAGCGCAGTTTCGGCCGTCGAAATCTGGGTAAAGGGAAAAGTTTACAGCAAACATTAATAAGTTAGCGCAATAACTGGATGAACAGACAAGGCGAGGATGGCTTTTGTTTAGTTACGGCTTGATTGATTTTAATCAATAAAAAAGGAGAAAACAAACAAACAAAACAGATAGACAGATAGAGCGTTTGCTCCTGACGTCACGGCGGCCATATTGGTGTCCCAAAACAATGAAATGGCGGCTATTTTGGTGTCCTAAACGAATCCTATGGGTCTTTAGCTCTAATCTTATTCAAACATTTCCTATTGTTTTAGCACTTTAATATGGCCGCCGGTCATGTGAGTAAAAACACTCTATAGACAGAAGAACGTTGCCAGCTATGTTACTGTTTGCACGTTGCACAAACAAGGAAAACTTTGACCTTACTGACTGATTTTCTCGCGGTGTGCTAAACTGTTTATTTTGTTTTTGTCTCTAAAGAAATGGAGGAAATTAAGACAGAACTAAACCGTGCAAGAACACACAGCGCGAGGTTACGAGAGGAAGTTCAAATAGTGAGAACGAACTTAGAAAAAGAGCAACAGAGGCACAAAAAAACTTTAAAGGAACTTGACGAACTAAGAAGTCTTCATGAAATGCTAATAGTAAAAGGAAAAGACGAAAAGCAAAATATGGAAAGCAATCTTGAAAAGTTGGAGACCATCATTAAACAGTTGGAAAAAGAAATTTTGGCTGAAAAAAGTGAAAAAGAAGTTTACATCGAGGAGACGACGCGCTTGCGGGGGTTGTGCGATCAACTGGATGAAGCTAAGTCTCAAATGGAGAAAGAGTTGTGCATCCTAAGAGAAATTCAAGATAAGACGGCAGAAGAAAATAAAGAGATCACAAGAAAGTTATCAGACTACAACAACAATATATTAAACGAAACATTCCTACACGACCGCGTTAGCTTAATTTCTCGGCAGGGCGAATATGATAAAATCCCGAAGGGAACCTCCACGCAACTTTCTCTAATGGAGAATGCGCACTTGGAAATTAGCACTAAATTTCTGAATAATAACACAGGCTTATCGGTCGAGCTACTAGGCGAGACGAGGAAAGACCTGGCTAGAGTAACAAGAGAGCACGATGAGTCGAAACAAAGGTGCAAAGAGTTAGAGAAGCAGCTTAAGGAAACTCTTGCTGGTTTGCAAAGACAACGAACTTCCAGTTTTCAAGACAGGGCGACTTCTCCAGGGGAACCACAGCAATTTGAGTTTGAAGGTGAGTTTAAAAATACAAAAAAAGATAAGTTATACGAAAAACTTAGGCCCCAAACGACCTTTGTAGCAATCCGCGACAACCACGTTATCTCGCTATGCGCGACAACTATCCTTTCGTCGCTGTGTGGACACAATGACAGGTCGCCGCAGCCAGTCGCTGATTAGAAGGGCAACTGCATGTCTCAAGGAAACCTCACTTGGGTTATTCTTTGGCATTGGACAACGCATTGGACAACTTAGCTTTGCCAGGGGGGGTCTGGGTGCCTGTGACCCCCCCCCCCCCCTTGTGAGATAATTTTAGTAAAACATAGTTTGGATGTCGACATGACAATCTGGTAATTACCCTTGGGTGTGACACAGTTTGACTTACCCCACCCTTTGAAAAATCCTAGCTACGCCCTTGTTTGTCCTCAGGGTCTTTTAGGCTTTGAAATTCACGACGACAATTTCCTAGAACACCATGTCTTGACAAATGGCTGGGCTAAAGCACACATAAACAACAGTTTCACTTAAATTCTTGGATCTCATTGCAAAACTAATCACTCTAACGTTGATATTTTTTCTTTTCATGCCAAATGTACGAAGCTAAGGACGTTTTTTCTTTCCAGTTATTATAGTGAACACACTCTTTGAGCTCTTTGTGCACCTGTTAATTCACTTGGTCTCTGTACGAGAGACAAAAATTAATGACTGTAATACGCGACTATTTATTGTTATCATTATATTTTATCACACGATATATATTTCGTTTAGTTTTTTCGGTTGTTGCGTCGTTAACGCTTGTTCAGCTCAATGTAATACCAAGAGAGAGCGCACAAATATATAAAAAAATCCCGAAAGATTTATGAAAAAAAGCTAACGTTAATTTTTTTTTATAGGTAATCAACAATGTTCACAGTGTGAGGCACTGGAGGAAGCATGTAACTTGGTAACAGCGGAGAGAGATTTTATCAAAGGAAAAAAGGAAAAGTTGGAGGAGGAAATAAAGCAGATGAACCACCGAATTAAAGAGCTCGGAGAAGATCATCTGCGAGAAAAACAAACATTGCAAAAAAAATTGCAGGGGATGAAGGATGAACATGAAAGTTTATCACGAGATTTTGAGAAAGAACTGCAAAAGAGGATTTGTGAAGTAAACGAACAACAATTGCAGGAAATGAAAAGTTTGCAAGGACAGAACGAAGACCTCAAGGACCAGATAAATAAACTCAAATCTGAAGTCCATAAAATAACGGTGCAACTGATGAAAGAAAAATCACAAGCGGAGAAAAACCACGAAGAGTTCGTCAAAATGAAGAAGAATTTATCTCGTGAAAAGAAGAAGGTGAAAGAAGTGAAAGAAGAACTAGCAGAAGAAAGCAAGGCAAAGAAGGAGGTTATGAAGGAAGTGGAAAAATGTATGAAAGAACTAAGAAATCAAGAGACGCACAGGAGTGAGGACATTGCGCGACTGCGCGAAGCGGCCAGCGTGGAACGTTCTAAATGTGAGACGTTGAAAGAAGAAATTCAAAGACTGAGGAGTATGACAGGACGTAAGTGTTTTAAGGACGGATTACATGACAAATTTCAGCCCGGTTGAGGCGCTGAAATTTTGTTGTGATTACATGACGAATTTCAGCCTGGTTTTAATCCCACTGAAACCTTTTCTCCTTCGTGGCGGCCATCTTGTTTCATTGAAAACGCAACCGCTGTGCATGCTTATGCACTTTGCAGCGCGAGCTGAAAATTACATTGCGTTTACACGTTTTCTTTTTTAAACCGGGCTGGAAATATAATATAATGTAAGCACGCAAGCGTCTTTTTAATAAGATTTGTTCAGGAAGCTGGGCTGAAATTTCAGCCCAGTCCTTGCAATAAATGTATTTACGATGAAGACTAGAAAAGCGGACAACTGCCAATAATGCAGAGGTGGGTGGCGTTTCGGATCCACAAATAGGGGCATAACATTTTCCCGTTTAGAGACACTGATTATAAACTTGAACACTGGATTTATGAACTCGTTTAAAGTGGATTTCCACTAACAAGTAATTTTACGTGAGTACAAACTTAAATTAATTAAAACGATTTTTTTCGTGCGTGGGCTGCTTGCGCAACGGAAAAAGTTGAACCACATTTAACTTTTTTTGTTTATACAAGTCGTCAATACATTGCCTGTTTTTTATACGCATGTTAAATAAGACGACAGTGGTGAGTCTTAGCCACACGCGAACAGTATAATAGTAACCTTAGTAAGGATATACCTTACATACAATACACGAACATTTGTAACCTCCGGTATAGTGAGAGAACAGGTGGTCGCGACCGTTCCTTATTCAAATTTAGGTCTATTATATTTTTTTAGTGATGTAGCTTATATTTTTTTGTTCCTCTTTTAATGTACACAGGCGTTTTAAACTACAGAAAAGATTTCGACAGACACGGTGTCCTCTATGCCATAGGAACAAACTTTGGTACCACGCCGTGGGTGAATCCCGGCAGTACCAATGCCTCCCCGACAAGAATAATCGTGACCCGGTCTTCTGACGACCAAGGTAACGCAATTGATCTGCTCGAAAATCGGAGAGGAACCATGAGTGGAACCAAGGACGAGGAAAGATCATGGTGGTGTGTAGACTTGACTGAAAAGTATGCCTTGTATCTCACAAAATACAGCCTGAGACATGGGCGGGACAATGGCATGTCAATCATTCGTAATTGGCGACTTGAAGGGTCGCTTGATGGACGTACCTGGAAACCGCTGAAAAAGCACGAGAATGATCGCGGGCTTAAAGATCCTTACCCTTATTACACAGCCACTTGGGCGGTCGACGGGGAACTGGGCGCGTTTCGGTATTTCAGGATTTTTCAGACGGGCAAGAATTCTTCGGGGAGATTCAGTATCTTTATATCCGGTATTGAACTGTACGGAGTGCTTATTGAAATGGACAGTTAACGTTAACAGCGGTTCACTTACACATCAGAATATAGTATATCAGGTTTAGCAGACGTCTGAGCGCTGCTACTTTATCATGATAGGAAATTAACGCTCGTGTTAATTAAGGTATTTGAAATTAACTCGACTTATAATTAAATTTACCGGGGAATTGGGGGAAAATAGCCTGAGCGCAGAATTCTCCTTTTTCTTTGCTTCACGCTGGGAGCAAGGACATCGGAGACGGTTGCACGCAGGCTAGAGGGAAAAGTACATTGGAACAAAGGAAATTAACGCAAAAGAGGAGATAACTGGGTTTCAAAGTGAAGGAAATTAACGCGATTAACAGAACAAAAGCATCAATAGTTCATCAAGTTTGAACAAAGAAAGTCATAAGCGTGACGGTGGTTTGGAATCCCGATCATAATTAGCATAGACTTAGGAGATTTTAGTCCTTCGTTTTCTCTGTATTTAATGACCAGTTTGAGAAGCTACATCAAACACTCGAAAGAGTGTTTCATCAGGTATCCAAACACTTCGAAGTCCGTTAAAACACCTCTGCTGCGCCTCTTTTTTTCAACCCACTTCTGGGTGTTTGGAAATCCTGATAAAACACGCTTCCCCTTGTTACAAACGGATATACTTTTTAAGGCCTGTTCATACAGAGCACGACCACGAACGCGAACGCGGCGTTCGCATTGGATTGCGTACAAGCAATTTGTATAAATCCGTTTACATCAAATGCGATCACGAACGCGGCTGGAAATTGGTTCGTGCGGAAAGTCGCAGAGATTGCCTCAATGAGAGCGAATTTTTATGCGATGGTCGCACAAACTATTTCTTGTCAACCAATCAGTTCTTTTGTTTTCGTGTAACTCGGCCTAGGTGACCCGCGGTACGCTTAAAAAATTTAACTTTGTAGCGCACCGGTTGACAGCATGTTGGACAAAACTGAACTGCTAATTGTGGAAGTTGAAAAACACCTAATTTTATACGACAAAGGCTGTCGTGATTTGACGCAGAGAAAAAGAAGTGCAAAAAGAAGTGGGTGGAAATGAAGCTCCTTTACTTGGTGGTGGTATTCCCCATAAATATGACGCTTCTGTAAAATCGGGTGTACAGATATACGCCTGTATCTCCTCTTCCTTCTCCTTCTCCGTGTGAACAGGTAAAATGCCAAAATGTTATCAGAATCTGTGTCTGAGGCGTTTGCTGCCATTTTCATGAGATGGTACATGGCAGTACACATTGCGACTGTCACAGCCCGAATTACCGCGTTCTGTATGAACGGTGGTCCGTGCGAATTTTCGAGCGGAAAGTCGCAATGGTCGCGTTCGTGGTCGTGCTCTGTATAAACAGGCCTTTACAATGAAATATAGCGACGAAGGAAAAAGAAAGGTATTGTTTCGTGGGTGTCAAATATGCCTGGAGAGGATCCAGAATTTTTAGATTAAAATAATTGAAATTAAGGTCATGGAAACTAACACTCCACTTAATTAAAGTCGCGGAAATTAACGCACACAAAAATTAACGCGATTTAAATAAAATTCGCGTTAATTTCTTATAATAAAGTATATTGAAACGCAGAAAACGCAGAACATCTTGTTTCTGTTCAAGAGGCCGCTACTGTCGATGGGGTGGTCATTTCTTTCAGGTAGCCAAACAGTGATCGGCTACTAATGAGCTAGTAGCCTGCATGACAGGCGCTTTATGAGCCATGCGGAGCGAACGAAGCATTTTGCGCGAAGCTTTATTTTTCCCCTCCCCTCGTCTCGCGCTTCGCGCGAAATGCTTCGCTCGCCCCGCTTGGCTCATAAAGCGCATGTCATGCAGGCTAATGAGCCAGGTGCATTTCTGACAAATGTGAAAACATATGCACAATTTTTACTTAACTAAGCTTGCCAGATTTATATCGTCATTGCATCGTTTAATCCTTTTGCTAACTTGTTGTTTCGTAGGTCACGAGTAACGTGAGTCAAGGTTGATTTCGACCTTGAGGGCCAAGAGCTACCCACTTTTTACGGGATCAACTATAAGAAATTTTAATATATATTTTTTTCAATTGTGTGTTATAGGCGCCTTTTATAGGCAAAATTAAATAACATTAACAAGGCTTTTAAAATATTATATTATTACGACCCTAATAAAAAACAACTGGGGAGACAACAACAACAACAACAATTTATTTCGGTATTCCCATATAAATACATGGTATTACCTAATTAAGAAGATACTAGTAGTACGTATTAAGTATTACATGTAAGTATAACAACAACAACAAAGAAAAAGAAAGAAACGGGTATATCTGATTATTAAATTATCATAGATTGTCGATTTAACATTGAATTATAAATATAAGCAGCGGTAGTCCTACAGACAAAAGGATCAGTGCTGTTAAAGAGAAACAAGATTTTAGAATTATTGTCTAGATTATTAAAATTTTGATATCTATCATTTATTTCACTGAAATATTTCTTGCGTATTGTTGTGATGATGGCAGGTGAATAGAAAATGTGATTCGTCTTCAATTTCATTTAACTTACAGAAGGAACAGATTCTTAAATGTTCGGGTGTCTTGTTGTGTCTGCCAGTTTCAATTCTTAGTTTATGGTTTCCAAGGCGAAATTTATTTATTTGCTTTTTGTGAAGGGGATTTTTTATCGAATCCAAGAAGTCTGCGGCTTTATGGCAATCCTTTTTAAAGGAGGAATAGAATTTAAACTTTTTATTTAAATTTAAATGTAGTTGATGACTAACTGAAGTTGTGTTAACAGTTAATCGAATACGTGTAATAGCGGAGCTCTCGCCGGGCCGAAGAACCATAGAACCCATGGCCGTCATTTTTCATGGTCTTGGCTAACGGAATGTTTCGCGGGCGCGCCGCCGCCATCGCTTAGGGCTAACTCGCGGGCGCGTAGACCGTCGCAAAACATGCGCGTATGACGCCACACAACATCCGAGATCTTTGCAATTTTCACGTGAAATGGGAAAAACACTTTTGATGTTTTGCTGTGTTTAGCGGAGAAAACCGTTTAAATTAAAGTCGTTATTCTCCTGAATTTTTTCGCGGTTTGCTTCTCAAGACAGGGATACTAATTAAGGGATATTCAGAAGCCGCTATAGTGGAAATAGAAGAGCTTTTAGAGATAAAATCTTGCTTCGAGGATGGGAGCAATGCGGGAAGATGTTTGTCACTTCGGGTTTCAGAACTGAAGAAGCGGAGATTTAAACAATTTCCAAGCAGTGGAGGGACTTAAAGGTAAAACAAAATACATTTTTCGATGGGAATTTATGTTGATATCAATCTGTGATTGACGTTTTTGTGTTCTCGCTAGTTTTCGGGAGAATTGTTTATAACGCACTCAATTAAATTCAGTTGTTTTGATTTCTTTCATCGGAGACATCTCGGCCACGATGAGCTCTTAGTAATGGTTCGCGTTTTGCTTTTAAACATAAAGTTATGGAGATTTGAATAAAATTTTTCGAAAGAAGATTGTGTTGTCCATTTTTTTGTGTTTGTTCATTCATTACATAGATTGAAAAGCGATTTTATGTAAACAAAACAAGACTTAGATTTTCTATCTTCACTCGCGTCGCCTTATGCAAATATGTTTGTGTATTTTTGCAATTTTGATTTCCAAATCAGTTTCTCGGGCAATTTTTGACAAACAAAAACTGTATTTTATTCGGAAAGTAGTCGTACTAGTTATTCTAGACAGAGAAAAGTTGTTTTTGTGAACTTTTCTACGGTCTAAATGTACTGTGCAGACTGTCGGGTAATACTGTTTTTTTGAGAATTGCTAAAATTGAAAATAGCCCGGTCGTCAATCTTCCGAGCTTTCACCTTAAGCCCCATTTACACAACATTCATTTTGGGTCCGGCACTCCTAAATTTTGGCACGCGGGCCGATAATTTAGGGCACGGCCCGCTTGATTTTTGCTGTGTAAATGCAAAATGTTTGGCACGCGTGCCCAAAAATTTAGGCGGGCCGAGACCACCTCAGGGGGTAGTCTGGCTTATACATCTGGCTTATAAATAAAAGGTCTTTATAAATATAATTACAAAATATAAAATATATACGAAATATATATATATATATATACGAAATATAATTACATAACCGACCTTTATTGTTTGAATAATTAAGAAAAGGTTATCACAAATGTGAAAAGAATGCTACGAATCGGTATGAAACAGTTTTTCAACTCCTCGTTGTTACGTTGAAAAGCATTATTCCCATCACTTCTCAAACTCATTAATTATTCAAAAGGTATTATTAGCCAATCGGAGTATTCCATTTCGGTCAGGCGCATGTATCTTGATACCAAATGAAAATACAGATCAAGAATAATAATAATAATAATAACAATAGTATAGTAATAATAATAAATCACCGATTAGTTAAAAAACTGATCGAGACACTGATCAAGCAAGACACTTGAATTTTAATTTTTATACATTGGTGTCACTAGCTCGATTTTGATTGGCTATAAGCACGCAGCTAGTTATTGCTTGCTGTTTCTGTTACGTCATACCTACAGACAATTGTTTTATGCATGCAGAAGAGACGTCATACCTACAGACAATAGTTTTATGCGTGCAGAAGTGCGCAATCTTGTCTTTACAAGTGCAGCTCAGGAATATGCATAATAAAACAATTATAGGATTCGGTTTTCGCATGATAGCGATAATTATCAAGGCCTCAGTTTGTGTTATCCGCCTCAGCCTTCGGCTTCGGCAGATAACACAAACTTTGGCCGTGATAATTATCGCTATCATGCTCAACCTCATCCAATAATTGTTAATTAACAACCTGAAAAATTACCATAATACATTAGCGTCTTCATCGCTGCATCTAAAGCACGTCGAAAGCAGCATCCAACTTGAGACATCTGGCTTATATTTATTATTTATTATAATATTTATTAATCAAACAAGAAGAGCATGTTACTTTAATAATAATTTTAAATATTCCCGAAAGAAATAATATTAAACAAGGAAACAAAACTTTCCTTAATTTTCCATACCTTTTATCCTGAGCATCAAGTGGATTCAATGCCTCGACGCCGTTTTTGTCTTCCAAATGATGCTTCAGACCACATACTATCCCGTACACAGTTTTGGGTGGATACCTTTTACCCGACTCTTTAGCTACTTCCATGACAAACTTCACGAACCAGTCGTTAAGAGATACGGCGGCAAAAACGACTCGCTCCACCATCCTGCAGTGCTCGACACTAATTTGTTTGGATATAAGGCAATGGGCTAGTAAGTAAAAACATCACTAACCCACAAGGACAAGCAACTAGTCCAAAAAAAATGAAGCCAAACGGAAATTGTCTGTTCCTGTGACAAAAGCTAAGTTCGGATTTGCTAATCTCTCAGCGCTATTGTTTGAGTCCACACAAGTTCCACAGTACATCCTTCCTTCACTGAATCGCAGCCACGGATATGTTTTTGCACCAGTCAATGTAAATCCCCCCCAACCCGGGCCTGAGCGGAGTAACACGGGGACGTTCACTCATATTCACCCCATTTTGGTCCCTCGGTAGGCGGGGAGTACGCTAAAAATCACGATCTTCGCCTCCCGGACCGGGGAATAAGCGGGGCATTCACTCTTCTGTGGTCAGCGGTTTCATTTTCGCGCCGCATCGTAAATCTTCGTTCTTGATTCGATCGTGGGCAAAGCGAAACAGAAAGACGAGCAAATTAATATATAAAAATGCTTTGCAAACTGTTTTTTAGACATGGTGGCATGATCACGAAGAAGGCTGTTGTAGCCGAAGACCTAGAAAGTCTGATCAAGAAAGGTGGGCATGTTTGCAATTTATATTCATGTATTTATATTTCCAGATGTGTTTGCCTTCGACAAAATGTCGGCCGATCACCGAGATAAACATTTTATAAGCTTATGTATGTTTGCTCGTTTTCCAGGAAAAGCAAAATTTGGAATCAAAGAAGAAGAAACCATATACGTCTTTCTGGAGGATGGAACAGAAATCGATGACGATGAGACTTTTAAAGCATGTGCAAATGAAACATTATTTGTCTTCTCGTCTGATGGAGAGTGCATGGAAGTCGCCAGAGTCATTGCAGGCCAAAGGTTATTGAAATATTTCCTTTTTATAATACACCTTGGAATAACTTTATTCGTTGTGTGATGTGTGTGTGTGTGTGTGTGTGTGTGTGTGTGTGTGTGTGTGTGTGTGTGTGTCAGCCTTTTTTCTATAATTTTAAAACATTATAGAAAACAAAGACCTTGGGGAAGAATTCCCAATTGCTTGCATTGAACAGATTGAATTGTCTTTTTTCTTTGAAGCAATAATGTGGTTTGTTGTTAATTTTTATATGCATTCACTGGTATTCACTTCGGACATTGATATTTTGTTTTGTAGGTGAAAGTACCATTCCCTTGTCTGTAAATCAAGATTTTTCATTTTGTCAAGGTATTTGATTTATGAATTTTAGTACACCTGTTTAAATGAGTCACAGATGAAATGATATACCATATATATAATTTTATTTTCAGGTAAACAATCTGCCAAGTCAGGAAACAACCAAAGTGTGAGATTTTGAACAATAGTTTTTGCCCTAAACATAATCCATTGTTTCTGTTGCTCCTAAAGCCTTATTTCCATTTGATCGTCGCGAGTTTCGCTCGCTCTACGGTATTAACACGAATTTACTGGGATATTTTTGCTGATGAAAATATATTTTCATATTACTAATTTGAATCAGAAGACGAGATATTTTGCCACTTTTTAACAGCTTTTTCGTGAGCTTTGGCTGCCTTATTTACTGCCTCTGTCATCGTCGGCATCATCGCCAAGAGTTCATCAATTTTGTCGTTTTTAGTCTTCTTTTTCTTTTTTTCTTTTTTCACTGCCATGAGAAATGAAAAAGGAACAAATAAATCAGAGTAGTTCACATATTTCATGACAATAAAAAGTAAAATTTATTTTTTGCGCCTGTTTTTCACACTCAAGACAAATGCCTTATTTTGCTTAGCAATTTCCACACGTGCCGCTGGAAACTCAGAAGTGACAGTCGTCGGCCTCACCCACTTGCTAACTATCACACCAAAGCTTTACAAAAAGAACAATTTGAACAAACAGCAATTTAACACATAAACTGACAGGCACGCGGGTGAAGCTATTTTCTAAAACCATAAAAAATAACATGTCGAGAAATACATTTTTGTCATGCATGCACTATCATGATCAGTTTTATGGTTTTTGTCAAAGTTAAAATTGGTAGGCTGACACATGGCTGTCCAAACTTTTGTCAGGATATCAGCGCTTTCTATGTTTGCTTTGTTATAAGGCACCAACATATATGGCCATGCATGACATAACGTGCAAACAAAGAATACTGAAAAGATGGGACCTCCAATATTTCCGGCATTTTTCGTCCACACTTTCTATATCATTCTCAACTTTTTGAAGATTGCTTCCGCAAACAACGATTTCCCAGTTTACCCTTGGAATATCTTCACCCAGAGGTTCTTCGCTTTGATGTGCACACTACGTATTTTGGACAACAGCGCACTCTCGTGTCCTAGAACGACTTGATCTTATTAGCATTTCAGAAACAAACTACGGTGGAGACTACTACAAATATATTGCTCGGTTTCCTTTAAAATTTTGGTACCTCACTGGTGAAACACTAGGTACAGCGCAGCGCCGTTGTCGGGTAAAAGTCGAGCACGCTATCGTTGTTTTTAAACATATCATTGTTTATCTGGAACATGGAAAACCGACGTGCATTCCTACCCATCGTAGTTCATTGCTGCGCTTCTTAAGCAATAGAAGGATGCGCAAATTACTTAGCATTTGAATTAAAAAGTAATACTCATGATTGTTATAATTGTTTTTGTTTTGCACCACCAGAAATTTATTATACACGCAGAGATTATTGTATAATGCACATTACTGAGTACACCCTCATCCCATTGTATTCACTTCTTTTTATTTGACTTTGTTTATACTGACGATTATATTTTATTTCACGGTTTAAATAAAGCCACTCTATTGCGAAGCACTAAATATAATTAAAACAGCGGAATTACTGTCATCTAACACTTTTTAGTGTAAACACATTGTTTCGTGGGTATGGCGACTGCGTTCTAACGGCTTTTGTTTCCCTGATCTCATTATTTTTTGGCACGCGTACTAAATGTGAGACAAAATCCGAGAACTTGAGACATCTGGCTTATAAATAAAAGGTCTATTAGGGTCAGGTGGATGAGTCTTGATACTCAATGAAACACCAGATCAAGATCTTAAGGGTTTTGATTTCAGTTCAAAACCGTGTTTGATCTCAAATCAAAAACTTGCATCTAAATGAGTTTTGCAACAATACATGTTATTCCACTTTACATTCCTTTCTTGATCTTCAAATGTAAGCCCTCTCGTGTGCCATCTTTCGATTCCGCGTCCAATGCTCGGTGAAACAGAGTAAACCTTCAAAACAATAATCTGAGTATTATAACTGGAACTTCAACATGACATCAACATTTTAATATAAAAACAAAATAGACCATTTTTCTCACCTTCGGTCGCCATTATCAAGAGGATTTAATGCTTCAGCACCATTTTTCTCTTCTAAAAAGCGTCGGATACCGCATATTATGCCACAAACAGTCTTCGGTGGATATTTCTCCCGCGACTTTTTGGCCACGTCCATGACAAATTTGCTAAGCCAATAATTCAAACTCAATGCGTCCGTTTCTTCAATACGAGCAGAAAGTGACGATCTTGTGTAAATCATAGTCCTTAAACATTCCTCTCGAATCTCAGAGAACGGGAACTTGAACCGTCCGAGAAGTTTGCCATTCGTAGAAAATAGATGTTGCCTATTTGTTTTTTATATTTCGTTGACGGGGAAATAGCTTTATCGACTAGATTTTCTTCTTCGACAACCGTTTTAGCCTCTCAAAACCGAGACGCTTCTGCTTCGCACATCTCATACCAAATGGCGAAACAAACAACCTCAATAAAATTATGCATGTGACAACAAAGCCAAAAAAACTAACACTGAATAATTCTGTATTGTTTCATTTGAGAAGCCAGATAAAAAACTCGTGCTTCGGGTTTGATCGTGCCATCCAAACACCTTGAAACAATAAAAGCACTCGGCCGAAGCGGCCTCGTGCGTTCATTGCTTCTCGGTGTTTGGATGGCCCGATCAAACCCTCGCACTCGTTGTTGATCTATTACGTCAAACACTAAGAGTCTTTCACCCTATACCATTAAAATTGAAAGCGCTCCTTACATTATAAAAGTTTTCAAAAGGCATTAATTTTTAAAATTAATTACTTTTGCTCCATTTTATTTCATGTCATCCCTTTTATTATTTTAAAATAATATTAAAATAATTTTTTTTCAGTTATATTTATTTATTATCGTTTTAATTATCATCACCATTATTTTATTTATTTATTATTATTATTATTATTATTGTTATTATTATTATTAATTCCTTTTTCAATCCAACTCCTTGCATTTTTGCATGTCTCCTTGGTTGTGGCAAATGAGTCCTATGATGCTGATTTTTGTGGCTGCGCATGTCTCAGTCACGGTTCAGTTTTTGAGACTTCGCTTTCTGTGGGCTCTCTATGACCTTGAGATAATGTACTGATGCTTTTTCCCGTTCTTTCCCCATTTCTTCCGTGCATTTTTTAGTTCTCCACTTCCTGGTCTTTTTGTCTATACAAGCTGTGTTTCCTCATCTGCATTGTTCATTGGTACTATGGTTCTATTTATTGAATAGAGTCGGTCTGGTGGGCTTTGTTTTTGTGTGTCTTACCCTTGGTATGACTGAGGCTATGGTCTTGGGGTATATCTATGCATTTTGTCCCAAATAAAGCGTTGATTCTTGTTTTAAACACGTTGTTTCTTTTGTTTCTTGTTTTAAAGTTTACTTGAACTTTCCAAAATGCACCTTTCTTTGTTCGTTTGCGCTTGCGAATATCTTGGCGACCGCAACCGGGGTCGATTGTGTCAGCCAATGTTTTGTGACAGTGAACAAGCATGCAGCTGTTTAACCGATCTTGCTTCATAAAGTGGGGGGGGGGGGGGGGGGGGGGTGCCAGCCCCCGCGCTTCCGCCGCCTATGCGTTCTTCGGTTTTGATGGAAGATTCTGCAGCTCCGGTTACAGATACTGTTTTTTCCCATGGTCCAACAGTCCCCGCTCCTTCTCTTTTTGCTGGCCTCGCGGCAACTGGTTCGTCGGCCGCTCCGGCACTGATGTTTGTAGAGCAGAGCAAATTTACCAAATTTACCAGTGAACGTTCAAAAACAACCCTTGTTAGACGTAAACATTCAACCCGCATAATAGGAAAATAAAGATAAAGTCACCTATATCACACAAAAAGTCGAAAAAAGTCGTTGAATGTGCTCCACGGACAATTTTCAAAGGACGCATCGTAAAAGAACAAATCACAGAGCGAAACAAATACCTCGTACTTTAAGCAAGGTCACGTCCGCCGTATGGGGAAAAAGCGATTCTTAATCTCTCTATTAATTGATTTCTCGGGAAAAGAGTATTTTTTATTTGGCGCATTTCTTGACCTCCACAAATCATACAATATAATTATATAATTTAAGGCAATCAGGACGATACAAAAATTAATAAAAGTTTAGATTACCTAAAAAAAAGTTAAATGCGTTGCAACTAAGCGTGCCAAAAAAAAGTAAAAAAAATCTGTAGATCTAACAACTAATTAAAAATGTCAATAGTTATATGGTGAACTTACGCAACAGGACGCGGGCAGGTGAATGAGGACTGCAAAATCTTGTGTGACCAGCGTGATTGCTGAGCTTGCTTATCTCTCATTTTTCATGTAGTCCACTACCAGCGCACAGCATACAATGTTAACTGGAGATTGCGTCAATGTAAGTCAGTCATACCTGTCACGCTGGTCACACAAGAACATTTTGTCGTCCTCTTCAATTCCCACTGCCGTCATGTTGCATAACTTCACTCTACGCTCAGGTTGGTAGAGTATTATACTCAACGAACTCTACCAAGTGGTTCTTGAGATTACAGAGTTCTCTTTTAGTCCGGCGTTCTTGAGGTTACGTGTGTTCAGAGCCCAACTCTCCCCTCTGTGGTAGAAAGAGAATGCACATCTGTTAGTTGCCGGTTAGGTGACGTGGTGCGTGGTAGGAATAGCGCGTGGTAGGAATAATGCGTGGTAGGAATAGCGCATAAGGTGAAAACTAAATGGTTCCAAAGGCCAACAAAATCGGACAACAGCACCTATGTGATTACTAAATATTGAAATAATTATTTATATTAAGGACCTAAGCGCTCCAAAAATTATAACAATACATGTAACCTATACATGTAACACTACCTTAACATCAAATGAGGTGTGTTATCTGGACACGAGAATCAAGAATGGTGACAACAACACACCTTTCCATCTTAGTGTCTACGACAAGAGGGATGCCTTCTCATTTCGGATTGTCAATTTCCCTCATATGGACAGCAACATTCCAGCCAATCCGGCTTATGGTGTTTATATATCTCAATTGGTAAGATATGCTAGAATTTGCACGTCGAAGTTGGATTTTATGCATAGACTTCGCCGACTTTCATCACGTCTCCTTCACCAAGGGTTCAAATCTTCACTCCTTCGAAAATCATTTACTAAATTCTTCAAACGCCATAGTGCTATCATCATATCCTAACTGATATGTCTTGTCAGTAACTGTGCTCACACTGTGGGTGGCTCCTCCTAAAATGTTCTGCAATTGGTATAGGATTTAATGGAGCCGAAACCAATTGTGGAATTGCACGCATTTTGGGCATCCTACTGATGAACAGTTACGAAATTCAGATATATTTAGTAGCCACATTTATTTGCGGTCTGTCCCCTTTGAATACAATAATAATAATAATAATAATAATAATAATAATAATAATAATAATAATAATGAGGGAACCCATATCGCCAAGGCGGTTTTCAGTGGGGCTCTCGCTAATATATAGTTACATAACAAAAATACTTACGGCCGCCTTGTTTGGAACCCCCGTTTTAAGGTGGTTCGATACAGTTTTCTGGAGACCATACCAACATTTTTCAATCGGCTTTTAAGCGGTCTTCTCCAAGTCAGATCCCTAGGTACTTGGTGTATCTCTGATCATAATGTATGGTACTTCATGTATCCCTTATTGTAATGTATTTAGATATATTGCAGTGTAATTTAGGGTCGGATTACAGTATCTAGGGTTAAAGCACTGATTTTAGTATTTAGGGTTAAGCACTGATTCCAGTATTTCCAATGTATCGAAAGGGTTAGTTCTTATATGTGGTCTGGGCTAGCAGCATATTATCTTATATCCCTTAAAAATTACAATTTTCGGCAGCTAGTCCTCGGTGGTGTAGTGGATAGTGTGCATGGAGTAGATCATACGGCCCGGGTTCGAGTCCCCATTCTGCTGTTTTTTTATCTTCTTTTTCTACTGAAATAAAAACTAAGTGTTTAAATACAAAATAATAAGGGACACACCAAGTACATACCGTCAGATCAACGTGAAATTTTCTCCACTAACTGGTTTTGAATTGAAGTTTGGCAAGATATATTTTCTGGTAAAATCGATATTAACATGACGACGATAAACAAGAAACTTAGAAATCAGTAAAAGTAAAATTTAGCGCGTTTAAGATTTCGCATTGAAAATTCCACCTAGGCATCTTAAAATATGGTATATGGCATTTATATTTTGCAAGAATAAAAACATTCTGTATGTTTGAATTAAAATAAATCGCAATAACATTTCAAACCTTACTATTTGTGTACTGGTATTAAATTGATCGAGAGATTAACGCTGGTTTTGTGAAATTACTTAATGATAATGTCAAAAAGTAGCTTGATGTTATGTTTGTAAACCTTGAAAGTTTTATTTACTTTCTCTTTTGCCATCTTGAGAACAATCTTTTTTCCTAACATCGCATCATGTGCAATTTTTGGGTAATTTTCGATTTTAATGGCTTTTGCAAAAATCTGAGAAACGGCTTGATGGATTTTTTTAAAACATTCACTGTGCATGCTAACCGATGTGCAAAATATTATCTGAAAGTTTCATTGGCATTGATTCACTGGAACGCCTTTAAATTTAAAGATGAAGACGACGTACGAACCGGCCGAAAAAATGGCGTTACAAATGTACTTTTTTAAGTTATTCTCAGTAATGATTACAAATCAATGCGCACTACAGTCTTCCGTGATTGAAACATTGCAATGTACGCTCGTTGATGCAAATTTCTTTGCATCTGTTTTCTTTTGCATTCAAAACGCCTGCTGTAAAAACGTTTTCAAAACGCAAAAGGGCATTTATTGCTCAAAATAATCCTAAAAAGAGACTTAAGGGAATCTGGAAAGTAGCAAGGAGAGTAATAAGGTACAATCATGCTCGAATATAGATAATAATAGTTGCACAGCAGATCACAACGAAAGTATAAATCACGGAGGAATGCGGTGGGCATTAATTTTAAATCATTATTAAGCATAACTTAAAAAAGTAAATTTTCGGCCGGTTCGTAAGTCGTCTTCATCTTTAAATTTAAAGGCGTTCCAGTGAATCAATGTCAATGAAACTTTCAGATGATATTTTGCACATCGGTAAGTATGCACAGTGAATGTTTTAAAAAAATCCATCGAGCCGTTTCTCAGATTTTTGCAAAAGCCATTAAAATCGAAAATTACCCAAAAATTGCACATGAAGCGATGTTAGGAAAAAAAGTTAGTTCTCAAGATCGCAAAAGAAAAAGTAAATAAAACTGTCAAGGTTTACAAACATAAGTAATTTCATAAAACCAGTATTAATCTCTCGATCAATTTAATACCAGTACACAAATAGTAAGTTTTGAAATGTTATTGCGATTTATTTTAATTCAAACATACAGATTTTTTTATTCTTGCAAAATATTTATGCCATATACCATATTTTAAGATGCCTATGTGGGATTTTCAATGCGAAATCTTAAACGCGCTAAATTTCACTTTTACTGATTTCTAAGTTTCTTGTTAATGGTCGTCATGGTAATATCGATTTTACCAGAAAATATATCTTGAAAAACTTCAATTCAAAACCAGTTGGTGGTGAAAATTTCACGTTGATCTGACTTGGAGAAGACCGCTTAAAAGCCGATTGAAAAATGTTGGTATGGTCTCCAGAAAACTGTATCGAACCACTTAACTCCCATACAACTCTGTATTTTTACATTCTCGTAAGCGTGGAAGCGGACATTCCCCGCCGTAAGCAGCCGCGGACAATTTCAGAGATTACGACTAAGACTTTTTCTTTGTTTTTAAGCTCCCGTAAGCGGACACCCCAAACAAAATCCTATTAACAACCTCTGAATCTTGTTTTTATCAATCAACCATCGCCGTTCGTCACAATGATTTTACAGTAATTACACTACCATATTTCAGTGTTTGTTTTGTCGTCATCCACGTCCGGTAACATTTCGAACATCACTAACATGCATATGCCCTTGTAACTGGAATAACAACGTTGTCAGCACAACACTGTAGCCAAGGCACTCAAGTTTCGATTTTAGCCAAGGCAAAGACATTTGAGTGTACCATAAAAAATATGCGGGCAAGGAATTTGATGTTGGTTGCAATTATAATTTGTTGTTTTTAAAAATCACTAAGGGAAAGTCCTAGTACTGCAGTATACACTGTAATACTGTTCAGTTATCGTCATATCGTAGGGTTGTACAGTATAGACTATAGGTCGCAATAAAACAAAAATGTCATTTAATACAGCGGCATTTTTTTGTATTTCCAATACGGTACTGTATTTATTGTTAGCTGGACAAGCTCCCGTAAGCGGTCATCTATCCCCTACACCTCTAGTAGTCGCTTACGAGAACCCTTCTCGTAAGCGGCCAGCTCCAGTTACGGACACTTTTTTCGCGTTCCAAGGGTGTCCGCTTACGAGAGCTTCGACTGTACCAGTAAAGGTACTGACATATGCTCACAAACATTTAAAAGGCCATTATCTTGGCAATAAAGAAAGCTTTAAGTGTCATCAGCGTGGATGCGAGCAAACAATGGAGCATTATGAACTAAAATTATGATTTTACGCTTAAACCCGGGCGCTTAAAATACCATTTGGAAAGGAAAAATATATAAAAAACAAAAAACAAAAAACAAAAAAAAAAAACAAAGAGAAAACAGGAAAACGACCAGGATCCAAACCCCAATTTTTTCATTTAAGTTACTTAGGCCCGGTTCAAACGTTGAACTTCACATGTGCCGAATCTAATGCAAATGAGCAAAATCTTTATTGTTCTTGCTCATTTGCATTACATTCGGCACATGTGAAGTTCGACGTTTGAACTGGGCCTTATTTCCACCATTGTTGTAACGTTAAATTCATTTTTTCCTTCTTTGATGCGTTTATTTATCAGTATTTTCAGTTCTCTCCCATATTATGTAACTTATTTGATGCAATCCAGAGATAATGTAACGCCATGTAATGTACCGTGATAGAGGTTTGGATACCCTGTCTTAATTTGGACTGTATATTTTGCGATTTTATTCCGTCGTTTTCTCCGCATTTAATGATCAGTTTGAGAAGCTATAACTATCGGCGCACGGGAAAAATTTTGCCGGGGGTGCTGAACTTTATTTGCCCGAATGAAACTCGTGACGTCATGTTTATTTGTCATGATGATGATAATTCTAGCACTCGCTGACATTTTACTTTTCTACCGCTGTGAACGATCCGAGAATGAGCTTCTACATCTCACATTCTTCGCACTTCACACGATACCGATAAGATCTTTTACGAGACTTCGACGAAGACATACTATTTTAATCGACCACAACCAGATACCAACCACACATACAAGATGGTCGCCAAATGTTATACTTAAGGCGCGTTTTTTTGGGACATATTCTGGTCATCCTGAAATCAGAATACGCTAACAAAACTAAGTTGTTTACACTCTCACATATTTTACCAGAGGAATGATTAAAAATGTTTGAGGTTTTCTGTTTTTGGAATGGGCAGAATACGTAGAAAAGAAACGCTCCCTTAGTTTCAATCCCTGCGCTAGCCTGCGAATACAGCCGCCTCTCATCGCTCCCAGCCGCTAGGGGCGTTCGCGCGAGAGAGCGTCTGCGATTTACTTTGAGAAATTCCATACTGATGACGAAAATCTGTCCCGCATCAAGACAGGAGCGCTGATTGGCCAACTTGATAATTTTACATAATTATGCTTTAAATTATGCAGTGTTGTAACTCAATCGCCAGTTGCGAGGATAATCTTGTCTGTCGTTAGAAACTGTACGACTCTGTGTTCAATCTATTTGTCCTATGTTTAATGTTTTGACGTTACAAGCAAATCAGTTTCAGGCTTTTTTAATATAGTTTTATCTGCGGTGAAGAGGTTTTTCTACTTTTGTCAATTTACCGACCGGATATAGCAAGTCACTGATATTTCAAACGGCGCCACTCGTGCACGTCTGGATGAATGAACATTTATCGGCGATACATGGTAAGAAGAATCCCGTAATTATCATCATCAGTCTGCTTTTAGCGGAAAGACTGCCTTTAGACTAATGGCACCGCAATGGCCGCGGTCGAAAATGGCAGTTTCTTTCGCCAATATTTTCACAGCAAAGATGGAAACAGAAATAATAAACCACTAGTACTGCACGCAAGGAAATATTATCCGTTGTAACGCAATACAACCCTGTGTGCCTACATCCTCATGGACAAATGAATCACAATCTTTGCTTAGACGGATCTATAAAGAACCTCCCCTTGTTTCATACAAAAAGGGGTAGATCTTTAAAAGACGTACTGATCAGGGCTAAACTGTAAAAATCAAACTATAATTAAAACACAGTGAACATAGGTCACCGGGTAACAAACACGCCAGGCGCTAGTTAGATTCGTGATGGGCCTGTCAACACCTTTCATTTCATTTGGTTTCACTGCATGCACATTATTATAATTATACGAGATTAGCGACGGGTGATTTACGTCATCAGTATGGAATTTCTCAAAGTAAATCGCAGACGCTCTCTCGCGCGAACGCCCCTAGCGGCCGGGAGCGATGAGAGGCGGCTGTATTCGCAGGCTATCCCTGCGCGGTCTACATTATCATTCCCACCCGGCTTGGCGGACCACAACGTAAATTTGTCGTCCTGTGCCTGCTTACGGGGTGAGCATCGATGTAGTATAGAACTCGGTTAGAAAGTTAAGTGAGTAATGTGAGTTACGAAATAAAAACAAATAAATTAAGAATCACAAAATAATTCAGTAATTTTACTGTGTCTGTGGTGCCCGAATAGTCGCCCAGTTTTGCCCGAATAATACTATATTTTTACGACTGGGGGGGGGGGCTGCAGACCCCCACCCCCCCAGCCCCTCCCCCTCGTACGCCGATGGCTATAACAAACAACCCCCCCTACCCGCTTCTCGGTGTTTGGATATCCTGACGAAACACTCTTCCTCGTGTTTGATATATTACATCCACCGCTTTAATTGTTGCATTATTGTTTAGAATTATTTGTTTGAGTGATGTACATAGAGGTTACTTCACGGTTGGTGAGCGCGTACGATTTTTATTCAGGAGTTGGGATGAATCACAAACGAACGAGGAAGGCTTTGCGAGCGAGTAGGTTTGTGATTCTTCGCAATGAGTGAATAAAAATCGTACAAGCGAACGAACCGTGAAGTAATTTGTTTATTATATGCATACTGAGATTTACACAACAGAAAAACAAGACGAAACGATTACATTATCAACACTTTAGTAGAGGGGTTCTTGGTTTATTGTCAGACTCAACTTTCAAGTCGAAAAATTCACCGAATTCACACATCTAACAAAAATAACTACGACAATATTTTTTTCCAAAACTATAACAAGACTATTAATAAATAATGAGTCACAACTTCAAAGATACATGACTGAAAATTCTAACATGATTGAACAATGAGTCGAAGTTCGAGAAACACTTAAGCTTAAGCTTATTTTTTTTAATCTAAAAGCAGGCCCTGCTAAAAGTAAACAATTTATAGTTTACGAAATCCATGTAAGCCTACTTATGACTTACTCTGAATCGGTATCCAGTGGTCTAATTCGTTTGTATCTTTTTGCAGAGGAGCTTTCTCGAACTGTTAGAGCTGGAGATTGATTCAAAGTGTTGACTGAAACAGTTATTTGTTCTCCGCTGATAACGGCACCCGTCAATAATGACAGTGGTTGCTGGCCCGCTTGTTTGTTTTCATGAAGCTGAGCTAGAGAACTCTCGACTTTTTTTGTGTAGCAGTTGGTTGTTGTCGAAGATAGGATGTCGACTCGGCTTATTGTTCCACTAGCACCTGTTCGCCTATTAATTCCTCTACGGATAAAGCGAGATCTTCGAAACGACTCGAAGCCATTTTTCAACTGACAGAAATGCCAAGGAGGGCGAAGGCACACTGAATGGCGGGAATTCCCGTGTACGATTTTTGTCACTAGTGAAAACTGTCGTATCGCGATTTCTGATTGGTCATACAATATTCTTTACTAGTGAGGAAAATCGTATGACCAATAGGATGGCTTGTCATACGTGAAGGGACGATTTTTATCTCATAGTTTTCTGGTGTGTAAATCTCAGTATATATGTATGTATATAATAAAATCACTTACCTGCTTGTACTAGAACATTCACGAGAAACGATTGACTTCCTTCCTTTAGTGCTTTTTTGAAGCTATCATACGCTTCTGCACCCCGATGTGGTAACTTATCCAACAATGTTTCACATTTCTCATGCCGAGTTCTCTTGGACTTAATTTCATCTTCGTCTCTTTCGCTAAACACTTGTAAAGCTGCCATATGAAGTAAAACGTCTTCCGCATCCATGTCTCTCACCAAGGGCGCCCTGACATATCGCAATATGTTTCTATATTTTTCATCCATTGTTACTGAAATAACCAAACAGTATTTTATCAGTGGAGGTTCATTATTTGGCAGTAGGAGATGTCTTGGGGAAACAGAGTGCTTGTGAAGTTTTCCCAGTGCTGCTTGAGTTGCTTGTTGAGATGTCCGATGTGTAAGTATATCTGATACTTTACAGTTGTACCGTGATCACTTAATCAGTCCGCATTTAAGAGAGTGTCCACCATAGGACCATGCAGGAGGTGATAATTCTCAAATCACCGATTTTGCGCAAACTTGGCACAAAGGTTGAGGGTCATGAGTAGATACATGAACCAAAATGTAAGATCAATTTTTTTTTACTCTCTATGAGTTGTAGGGTCCCCCTGAAAAATGGCCATTTGGCACAAATTTATGCATATTAATTAGCTAAATTTAGTCGAGTGGTAAGACAACAAAAATAGCAGCCTGGGAATAAAAACTACAAAATCGTATTCTATATTTGATCAGTCTTGTAGCAAAATGTGTTATTGGAATCGGTTGCTTTGATTTGCTGCTTTCTCAATAACGAAAGTGAAGGGCATGTTTGGTCATTTTCACGAGACGCCAAAAAATTAGGTCATTAGGATTTACTGAAGTACGAACTGAGTCGTAAAATGTCTACCCGTCGCAAATTCAAGGAGTCTTACGAACAGGCTCGTGCCTCTCTTCAATAGGTCATTTCAAATCTAATATCTCCAATGAGCAACAAGTTAACAACGTAGTTTTAATACTAGAAGTAAGAAGTATCTTTATGCTTTCGAAAAATATAATAAAATTTTTGGACAACTAAATAGCTTTTTAGTATGAAGGAATTTTTGCATCTCACTCAACGATTTCTGGTGATTTCATTAAAATTCAGTAATTAAAAAGAGTGGTTTAATTTTAATGGAATTGCAAGAAAAAGACAGCAAATGTTCAGCTAAGCTTTACTCTGCTTAAAACAATGCTAGAATAGCCTAATTTCGATATATTAAAATTCAACTTGAAACAAAAGACATCACTGCGAGGCTTAGGGGAATCATAGTAGGGATTTCCCCTTCGTATAATGCTCCGCCCTGCGGGATTCAGACTGCATTATTCCACGGCTTGTCACCAGGTCATCACGGTTCGAAGATCTTTGTTATGCAAATGACTTACTATATAAGGATGCCATGTGCTCTTCACAAGTTGTCTTTTTTTCGCGTGCAAGCCAGGTCATATCATGTCGAAGGAGACAGCCGTTATTTCTGTCGAAGAGTCATCTGAAATTCCGGTTGCGACCGGGTTGGAGGCTAAATTGGAATCTCTAGCCGACTCCATGACCAAGATGACCGATACTTTATCTTGGTTTACTCAATTCATACTCAATTCATTCTGAAATCATACTCCTCAGTACACGTACTAATACCGGAACCGGAAATGAGAAATTTCTGAGAAAGCCTGAAAAAGTGCTCCCGTGATAAACTTCTTGGACACCGCGTTAATGGAGCATGAAATCGACGATTAAGTCACGCAACATTCAAAGTGAATTTCGCAGGATTTTTCGGATAAAATTACAACTACCAGTTGCAAGTAAGACACAAGACTGTTGAATATAATTCCTTTATTAGCTAGACAAATTAAGTCACAAAACTGCGAAATCTTTAGTCGCAAATGCGCCCGATGCAGGCGAAATTTCGAGCACTGTAAAGGTAATCTGCGTTCGCCTGGCGCGGCCGGTCAGTGAATTGTTGCTACAAGACATACAGTGAATTGCACCGTACCGTAGAACATCGCGAAGAACGACGTCGGTATTTAGGTGAAAGCTTCCCAAATCAGGCAGAGAACCACAGCAAAATCAAGATAGAACATTCAAAACATACCAGTAGTAGTAGGCATTGAAATATTGAGCCGTACGATTCCAAAATCGGGAAAATATCCGAAACTAAATCAAGACAAATAGATTATTCACAACCCCAGCTCCCCAGGATGATGCCTGATTTCCACGAACTGGTAATGCTGGATACTATTGTGACGTTTCAAGATGGCGCAGATTTGGTACGTGCACTTTTCTCGATTCGTTCCGACTGGACTACGCGCTAAGCATGCTGGATACTATTGTGACGTTTCAAGATGGCGCAGATTTGGTACGGACACTTTTCTCGATTCGTTCCGCCTAGCAACAAGATTAGGAAGCGTCTCCTTCGTCGACGCAATTAATCTTTGAGTAATTTAACTACCGATAGTTGGGTTTTGAAAGCCGTGAGCGGCTATAAGATCGAATTTATTCGCTTACCCGTTCAGATCTGGAAACCGCATGAAATTAAATTTTCAGCGGAGGAGACAAATTTGAAGTTCATAAGATGTTAGAGAAAGGTGCTATTAGGCACGCTCTGCCTCACCCCAAACAATTCATTTCTAATTTGTTTGTTATTCCTAAGAAGACTGGCGATCTGAGACCCGTCATCAATTTAAAACCCCGGCCTCTGAACGAGTTTGTTCAATATCATCATTTTAAGATGGAGGGGTTGAATTCGCTTTTGGATCTTCTGTCCGGATCCGAATTTCTTACGACGATTGATGTCAAGGATGCGTATTTTACAATTCCTATCCAGTCTGATCATTACAAGTTTTTAAGGTTTGAGTGGAACTCTAATCTTTACGAGTTTATTTGTTTGCCCTTTGGGCTTTCTTCGGCCCCTAGGGTATTCACCAAAGTTATGAAGCCGTTTGTGTCGGCTGTTCGTAACAAAGGGATCAGATTAGTTATTTTTCTTGAGGACATAATTGTTATCAGCTCATCTCGTGAATTTTCTGCGGAGGAAACTGCTATCGTTATTCGTATCTTAGAGCCATTAGGGTTTATTGTAAACAGAGAGAAATCAGTGCTTGTTCCCTCACAGAGAACTGATTTTTTGGGGGGGATTTGTCATTGATACTCTGGAGATGGTCGTTTCTCTTCCAGAACGGAAGATTGATAATATTAGAGAGCAGGCCAATTTCCTTGCGCGGAAGAACCCGCTGCTCAATTCGAGAGTTGGCCCATTTAATTGGTTTGATTGTTTCTTCCTTTCCGGCGATTAGACCGGCGAGCGTGATCTTGAAGCCTGTAAATTGGACGCTTTAAGTGCTAATGACGGGGACTACAATTCAATTATTTGCTTATCAGAGAAAGCTAATGTTGCACTGGATTGATTCATATCGGGTATCCATTTGTATAATGTAACTACTTTTAAGAAACCCTCAACAGTTATTACTTTAACTACCAATGCCTCCAAATCAGGATGGGGAGCCATCTGTAATGGGGTTTCAACTAGTGGTCTGTGGTCCACAGAGGAACAGACTATGCATATTAATTGGCTTGAGCTTACTGCAATTCTGTTTGGTGTCCAATGTTTTGTTCGGTCACACAATTGCCTTGTTAAAGTTTTTTCTGATGACAGTTCTGCTATGGCATATGTAAACAATTTGGGAGGAATGGTTCCAAGTTTGCATGCAGTGTCCAAATCTATTTGGGAGTGGTGCTTGGCACGTCATTGTTTGTTAGAAGCATATCATATTCCAGGGAGCTCGAATGTACGAGCGGATTTTTATCGAAATATTGAGTGGAAATTACATCCCACAGTGTTTTATGGATCTCTCAAACGTTGTTTGTTCCAGATATAGACTTATTTGCCTCTCGTCCAGATTTTCAGACAAAGTTGTGTTTCATGGTTCCCAGATTCGGGTGCTTTGGCTGTTGATGCCTTTTCATTATGTTGGAGGAATTTTAAACCTTATGCCTTTCCTCCTTTCAGTCTCCTCGAGAAAGTTCTTCGCAAGCTCAGATTGGAAGAAGTCCCGGATGCTTTAATCATAGCTCTATGCTGGCCAACAGCCCACTGGTGTCCTCAACTTCTAGAGCTGCTGGTTCAACGTCCTGTCCTTCTTCCTCAATGGGACACGCTCCTAACCTTGCCTCAGGAGAACACGCTACATCCTCTCAAAGATGTGATGCGCCTAGCCGCATGGCATTAATTTTTTTTGTATCCGGAATAGCCTGGAGATCAGAGGAGTTCCTCAGAGGGCAGCCAATTATGTGCTTAAATCCTGGCGACCCGGAACAGAAACAGTACCCTGCAGCATGGAAGTGCTTTTGTTGTTGGTGTGAGAAGAAACAGAGAAATCCGCTTCAGGCAGATCTAGTAACTGTTTGTGACTTTCTTACTGAACAATTTGAAAATTTCAGTAAGTCATATAGTACAATCAATTTGTATAGGTCAGCTTTGTCCTCTATGTTATTGCCTGTAGATGGCTATGCCTTAGGCGAACATCCTATTATTGTTAGTTTGATCAAGGGAATGTTTCATGCTCGTCCCCCAGAACCGAGGTATAACTTTACATAGGACGTCAACATTTTGCTGAGATTTCTAGAGTCATGGTTTCCACTTTCTGCATTAGATTTTAAGCAGTTAACGCTTAAAACAACGGCATTAGTGGCCTTAGTTTCTGCTCAAAGGAGTCAGACTTTAGCAGCTTTAAGTGTTGATTTTATGAATTCAATTGAGAAGGGTACTGAATTTGTTGCGAACAGTCTTTTGAAAACGTCAAGGCCAGGAAAGTTTTCTATTGTAGTTTCATTGCCAGCTTTCCCTGAGAATGAGAAATTGTGTGTTCATTCTACCCTGTCTCATTATATTACTGAGACCGCTGATATAAGACGGTCAGTTGGTACGTCAACACTTTTTATTTCATATGGTAAACCTTACAAGGCTATTTCCTCGTCATATATTTCTCGATGAGAGAAAGACGTATTGTCTATGGCAGGAATTGATACTAGTGTATTTAAAGGTCATAGTTTTAGAGGGGCATCTACCTTCAAAGCAATCAGTCAGGTTGTTTCCTTATCTGATATTTTGAAAACAGCAGATTGGAGAAATGCAGGCACCTTTGCTAAGTTTTATCACAGAAGTTCTCCTGTGAGCTCATTTGCTAGGGCTGTCCTTACAGTATAGTTTAGCCTGATTTAGTGTTACGGCTATTGTTTCCATGATTAGAGTATTCAACAGAGAATCATATCATAGTGTCATGTTTGTTGTTGCGCTCACTGCGGTGTCTTCTTTGAATTATGCAGTCTGAATCCCGCAGGGCGGAGCATTATACGAAGGAGAATATATTATTTGACAAAAGTAACTTACCTGCAGGATAATTGTGATTCTCCTAGTATAATGCGTAGCACCAGGGATTCAGGTCCCTCCCAACTGGGTTATACTTTACTCCCGTGTCAGCCCACCCTTCATTATCCTTCGCGCTCTCTGGATGAAATTCTGTGCCCGCTCAAAAGACGACTTGTCGAGAGCACGTTGAATCCTTATATAGTGCGTCATTTGCATAACAAAGATCTTCGAACCATGATGACCTGGTGACAAGCCGTGGAATAATGCAGTCTGAATCCCTGGTGCTACGCGTTATACTAGGAGGATCACAATTATCCTGCAGGTTAAGTAACCTTTGTCTAATTATAGCGGAGCACTTGCCAGGTCGAAGGCCTGGCTGCGCAGCCCCATACTCATAGAACCAGAACCTGTGCCCGTCATTTTTCATGGTCATGGCTAGTGGAATGTTTCGCAGGCGCGCGTGTGCCCTCCGTCCGCCGTCGCACAGGACCGGACTACTGTACTACTGTAGCTCCGCCGTCGCGCAGGACTAGCTCGCGGGCGCGTATGACGTCGCAAAACATGCGCGTACGACGTCATGTTGAAACCAAAGCGAGGCTTTGTTTTTCGCGCGGTTACACGGCCGAATGTCACGTCAGCTAGAAAAACACTTTGATGTTTTGCTGTGAATTTACTAAGCGGAGAAAACCGTTTAAATTAAAGGCGTTATTTTCCTGAATATATATTTCGCGGTTTGCTACTCAAGACAAGGATACTAATTAAGGGATACTCAGAAGCCGCTTTAGTGGAAAAAGACGAGCTTTCAGGGATAAAATCTTGCTTCGAGGAACTTCATGTATTACGTTTTTATCAAATGCGGGAGATGTTTGTTTTCTACGGATTTCAGAACCAGAAGCGGAGATTTGAATTTCCAAGCAAGCGAGCGACTTAAAGGTAAAACAGATTACAGTTTTCGATGAGAATTTATGTTGATATCAATCTGTGAGTGACTTTTTATTGGTGTTATTGTTAGTTTTGGATAATTGATTTTAAAACGTGCTTAAATTCAGTTGTATCGATCCAGGTTATCGATCTCTTGAAATTCATCGAAGAAAGCTTGAACTCGATGAGCTATAATTAAATGGTACGCGTTTTGCTTTTAAACGTAAACTAATGGAGATTTGAATAAATTTTTTCGAAAGAAGATTGTGTTGTCCATTTTTATGTGTTTGTTCATTCATTAGATAGTTTGAAAAGCGATTTTATGTAAACAAAACAAGACTGATTTTATGGTACAGTTATATCTTCACTCGTATCGCCTTATGCAAATATGTTTGTGTATTTTTGCAATTTTTGATTTTCAAATCAGTTTCTCGGGCAATTTTTGACAAACAAAAACTGTATTTTATTCGGAAACTAGTGGTACTAGTTATTCTAGACAGAGAAAAGTTGTTTTTGTGAACTTTTGTACGGTCTATAAAAATGTACTGTGCAGACGGTCGCGTAATACTGTTTTTGAGAATTGTTAAAATTGAACAATCTTAATTCTTGTGCTTCCAACCTTTCACCTTAGTTAAGTTTCACCTTAGTTAAGCTTGTTCAAAGTGCGACGCTGTTAGACTTGGGCTATCTATATATATTATATTATATGGTTTATTCCCCTAAGCCTACTATAAATATTTTATCCGCTTACTAATTTTATAAGTAAAACCATTTAATTTGAGGAACCGTAAACTGCGAATTTTCAAGAAGACGAATTTACCTTTCTGCCAACAGAATTGAGTTTCGAGCCTTCGAGAACAGCCGAAGAGTCACAAATTCGTCATTTGAAAGACGAATAATCAATAAAACGGCGGACATAAAATTTCCGTTTTTATCATTTCCTGCATTTTCGCAAATACGCCGGTTTTAGGCACATATACTGCAAATAAAAAAAACAGTTGTAATCATTCATCATGCTTAGTCTGTTCGTCCAGCTATTGCGTGATCTATTTATGTTTGCTGTGACCCAACCACCAATACGATTGCTTAAATTTAAGTTACTTAAAGGGACACTGTCCCGGCTGAAATAACGTGTTTTTCATGAACTGTAATCCACTTCAATCCTTGCAATCCTGCACTTTTTCTCCAAACTACTGCTTTTGTTTTGCTCTATAGAATCTTTTTATCCAACTAAGTTGTATATTTAGTGGTATTTGACGATATAACGTGGAAATGGAAGCTCAGCGAAATTTTGCTATTTTAGCGGGACAGTGTCCCTTTAAATTTCGACGGCCGAAACCGCGCTCTCAAATCTGAGTTAAAAAAATGCACCACAAAGAGAATAATTACCTGGTTCTTGAAGTAAAAGAGGCGCTAAATGCGGTTGAACTTTTTGCAAAGCATTCACAAAGTCGTCAAACGCATTTGGTCCTCTTCGAGGTAGAATGTCTAAGAGGATGTCACAACTTCCTTCTCGTGTGAGGGATTTCTTCACTTCCTCTTCGTCTTGGACATCCAATACGTTCACCAAATAAGGTAACAGCTTAACAGGTTCCAGGTCTCTTCTGAGCGAAGAACAGCGATGGCGCAAGATGTCCCGGTGTTTCTCATTCATTTTCGTGTTCTTATTGTGGTCACAGTCTTGCCAATTGAGGGCGTCTTAGTTTCAACACTTTTCACTGCAAAAATTTCAAACATTTATTAAAACAAAACAAATGAATTAAAAAATTGAATTCTCAAGGATACGTGACACTTATAAACAAGAAAACGTATTGTAAAAATAAATTAAAATGTTCTGTGAAAGTGTCAACTTAATTTCTTCAACGACGTTTCGGGCTTGGCCCTTCATCAGATTGATAACCGTTTTTTGAACGCGACTTGTTTTATTTGAAAAACATTTATTAGACTGTGGAGAAGTGAAAAATTCGCACTCGAGTGACAGTACCGTACGAGTCAGCTACCTGATGGACCGTGATAGACAGATTACCCATGATTCCCATGCGAAGTCATTTGTTTCAGTTCTCTTTTACATACCGAATGTTTATTTGTAAAAGCGAAGCGTTATAATATTTTATTATGAGAATGTAGTATTTATGTTGCTAAGAAGATCTTAGTTAATGATTTAAATCAATCTTGCGGAAATAAAAGAGTTTATGTATATTGCATAAATCAACTAAACTGCAGATACCGTGAACGATCTATTGCGTCACATTGGATCAAATACAAACAGAGATAAGCAACAGACCACTGCAAGGACCGATCAAACAATGTGGAAAGGCATTCTCTCGAAATGGCATTACGTTCGGTCAAACCTGATTCTCCCTTAGATAGAAAATGCAAATAAATCGGATCTATTTAGTAGACCACCACGGTATAAAAATAATAATAAATCAACTAAACTGCAGATACCATGAACGATCTATTGCGTCACACTGGATCAAATACAAACAGTGATAAGCAACAAATCACTGCAAGGACCAATCAAACAATATGGAAAAGCATTCTCTCGAAATAGCACTACGATCGGCCAAACCTGACATGATCAGCGCTCGTCTGAATCTGCTTTCTAGTATTGAGCGCCACAAAGATCACAAAATAGCGAAAAGGCATCATACTGCTTGAAAGAGCACCTTTCAATTAGCCAAACTTGTAAATTTAAGCGTTATGTCTCGCTTACAACTTAGAAGCGGAGATTTAGGTCATGATTTTCGTACCAGACTACGAACACTTCCAAATTCACAAAGTTATATTCCAGCAGTATCAATGGTTTATCTGCCCGAGCAGAAATTATAAATTTAGAAAGACTACGAGGCAGTCTGATTCTATTAATCATTCCATCATTCCATATTTTATTTTCATTAATTGACAAAATGGTCAACTTACCTGTTATCTTGGAGAAGACGTGTACTATTATTTTACTTGCTATTTGTGGCTTTGGATTACGATTCGAGTCATTGAGTACTTTGTCAAAGTAGAGAAACAAGTAAAGTCCAACTGCGAATCAACTGCGATGCTACTGCCTTGATATAATGTAATAACAACACTAAAAGGCTCCCAAGCAAGGAAGAGTTAGGAGACAGTTCACCATTCTTTGTAAAGATGTATTCAGAAGCACTCGACCTTCTCAGGTCCGATTACAATTGACGCAATAAGCGGATCTTACTATAGCCATGGCAATAAGTGCTGGTAAGCGGACGCACTGATGGCACGAACTTTAGTAATCAGATTTCCTCGCGTTTCGTTTTTTATTCTTTATCACGCGGCCAGTTTGCAAGAACAATCTCCTTCAGTTAGGTTGCTTAGAGGCCGACCATTTTTCTTTTGAGGTGAAGGAGAAGGGGGGGAGAGCCGGTGGTAGTGGTGGTGGTGTTGGGTTACTTTGAAACAAACTATCCTGCAAGTGTATTTCCATGGGAAAAAAATTGCTGCACAATCGGTGGGTAAAAATCGTTCAAGATGTTCTGTGGGCTGATACATTGAACTTTATCGACAGACTGTTGAAAGATTTTATCATCTGTTCTTGGGCAAGGGGGATTCATATTCATTGCTCTACAATGCTTTCCCTTTAGATGGATTTTTCTTTGTATTTATAACAGCTGTGGTTACCAGTCTCTCTTGGTACATTTTTATCAAACCCAAGATGGAGGATAATGTTTTAAGAACAATCGAATAATGCCAGTGTAGCTGTTGGAACATAAATTCAGAACTTGAATATCTTGTTTAAAATACATATATGCAAAGATAAAGTTCTTTATCCTCCTAATCTATGCAGTATATGTTTTTATTTTAAAAATAATTTCAACTGTAGACAATTTTAATTTGAAAAAAAATAAAATAAATGGAACAATCTCTTAAATAGTCAGTCGCTAATAAATAAACACAAAAGAAGATAATGTAACTGGTCTAATAATTGCTATTACGCTAATATCCGATTCCGTGGAAATTGATCACCATCACAAGTTTAAATTCAATAAAAAACTCGTTTAATATAGAGTTAGTTGATCACAGACTCCTTTATCGACTTGGATTAACAACCCCATCCACACACATAACAAAACTCATCTAGAAATATCATGCACGCACATACCCCAAGTAATACTAAAAGTGTTAGCAAAGCCCCTTTGATAAAAAGTCACTGAGACTGTGGCTACCATTTTGGAACTACCGGAAGCTATGCAAATCAATTAGGTTATGTACTTCCGTTTTGGACTTTTCGGTCCATTCCGCTTTGGGAATTGCACGTGCAGCGGTGTGTTCAGCGCTTGTAGGGAAACAGTTTTTTTCAACGTACATGTACATTTACATTTGTCTGCGTTGCGGGATTTAAAGGAAATTTGTTATTTGGAACTCACAGTTGAAAAAGCCTGTCTCAAGTTTATATCGACAGAGCGCCGTTTGTTCTCAGGGAGAACGCTACTTGGTTGGCCTTTATTTGGATCTTCGGCGACGTGTTTTTGAACTAAACAACAACAACATTTATTTAAACACGATAAAAATTACAGCGGAACTGATGTGGTCGTGTATTAAAAAGTTAAACAGTTTACAAATGGATAAAAAGCTTAAAAACTAATTAAAATGTAAAATCTAACCTACAGAAAAATTAATCTATTAACGTTAAGCGCCGTTTGTTCTCGATCAGGGAGAACACTACTTGGATTTGTCGACTTGATTCGCTTTCATTTGGATCTTTAGCAACGTATTGGAATTCACGTTGTCGTGGAATTGAATTTAAACGTCGTTGTTCTCAGGGAGAACGCTACTTGGACTTGTGGATCATCGCGACGTGTTTGGAATTTAAGTTGTTGTTGAATTGAATTTACTGCAGAATTTAAGCGTCGTTGTTCTCAGGGAGAACGTTACGCGGATTTGTCGACTTTATTCGTCTTTATTTGGATTTCTAGGGAAATGTTTGGAGTTTAAATTGCTGTTGTTGGAGACAACATTGTGTCAGAGGTAATGTCAGCACGGTCGCTTCCCGTGGCTGGGAGTTTAGATCAAGTGAAGATCGGCTTCGGAAGTCGGCGTTAAAAGTCCAGTGGAAATAAGAAGAAGTGCTCGTGTGAAAGCAGCGACTCAAAGGTTTGGCTTTGAATTTGAAAGCTACAGAGCGGAAAGGGCAAAAACATTGTTCAACTCTCGCTCAGGTTACGTCGGTGCCCTCACAAGATTACAAGGAACTATTCAACAGCTGATGGACACTGGTGGATCTATGGAAGATTTAGAGTTAAAACAAAAATCACATGACGAAGTTTGGCGCAAATTTGTGGGTACCCATGAAGAGTTACGTTGAATGTCTTAAAGTGCTTTACTATACGGAAGAATTAGAAAGGGCCCGTATTAGTTACGAAGAGCAGATGGCACGGAAATTAAGGTATGACACTAACATTGAGTCATGGAAATTTGAAGCGACGAAGATCGAGCGCTCACGAAAATCAAGCAGGAGTCAGAAAAGTAGATCTTCCGGTAGAAGTTCTGTCTCGTTAGCCGTGGCCTTGAAAAAGGAGCAACTGGCTCTTGCCCAGCTTAAGAAGAAACAAGTATTGCGCGAGCAGGAGTTGAAGCGCAAAATGTCCGAACTGCAGTTTGAGAAAGAAATTATGGAGGCTCAGATGGAAGAAGAAAAGGCAGCAGTAACCCTCAAGGTTTATGAAGAAGTTGAAAGGCAAGGTACACGCAGCAATATCATTGAAGATTATAATGAACGATTAGCAGAGTTGGTACCTGAAGATCCCAATATGGGTGGAAACCATAACGTAACTGGTGACAAACCAAACATTTTACCTGCTGCAGACCCACCTGTGGATGAATGTGTATCTGTAAAGCTACCTCAAATCATTCGAGAGTCTACCCAGATATTGCTTGCAGTTGAAGCCAAGTGTCACACCCAAGAGCCACTCGAACCTCAGAAGACAAGCCAAGATAAGCATCATGAACAAGAATTACCTCAATTGTCATTAACAAGCCCGCCTGGACAATCTGTGGTACTAAAGCAGGAAGTTGGAGAAAATATCGCAAGAGCTCTACGTCAGGTGGTTTCTATGCCCAAGGTTGAGTACATGCGATTTGATGGAGACCCAGTAAAATTTGTTTCGTTTATACGTAACGTTGAGACCTGCCTAGAGAAAGACAATCCAGATAACTCCAGACGGTTGCAACTTTTGATTCAGCACTGTTATGGCAAAGCAAGAGATGCTATAGAAAGTTGTGTGAACCTGCCTGTAGATGAAGGTTATCAAGTTGCCAAGGATACTTTGCGTGAGAACTTTGGACTTCCTCATATCATAACCAAAGCACACATCAGAAAATTACAGAATTTACGCCTTTTGAAGCAAGCGGATGGAGCAAGCTTACTAGAGTTTTCTCGGCATCTAGATTTAGCTGATAGGACACTGTCAGGCAGGGGTCTGAATGTGTTAGTGACTTGAATCACACAAGTACATTAGGGGAACTTAACATGAAGCTTCCATTTTTCATGAGAATTAAGTGGACTGAACAGGCAGGAAGAATTATTAATTATGGCTTGAGGCCGAAATTTGCAGATTTTCTAAAGTTTGTGAAGGACAGAGCCACACTCGTCAACAATAAATTTGGAGAAGACCTCAACTCCAGCACTCCAAAGGCAAGAGAGAGCACCAAGCGCAGAGAATAATGGAGAAAATTCACATCACTCGCTGTAGGTCTCTATGGCCAACGACGAAATTCAGGGAGAAAGGAATTGACAAAGCCGGCCTGCTCGCTATGTCTTGGTGATCATTGGGTATGGAGATGCGACAAGTTCAAAGCTTTATCTTACCAAGATAAGAAGAAAGTAGTCCATGATAAGAGCCTATGCATAAAGTGTCTGCATAGTGGGCACTATGCAAAAACTTGCCCAAAGACTCATTTCAGGTGCCAGGCGGATGGTTGCAGCAGAGATCATAACACACTGCTACATCCACCTTCCACAGATCCTAGTGCTTCAGGTGACAATCAGAATCAACAAAACCAAAGAAGGCCAGAGTCTAACTCGACGAATGATACAAGTGGTGCGACAGTTGGAGAAGATGGAGCAGCTGTAACTGCCATTACTGGGGCCGGCGAGCGAGTTTGCCTCAGTGTTATTCCAGTTAAAGTCTTGGCTAAGGGTAGCAGTTTAATACCGGTTGAGACATATGCCTTGTTGGACAGTGGGTCAGAAGTGACTCTTTGTCATGGAAATTTACAAGAGAGGTTAGGTGTTAATGGTTCAAAGTT
Organism: Cladopsammia gracilis; assembly: GCA_022457155.1. Classification (NCBI taxonomy): domain Eukaryota; kingdom Metazoa; phylum Cnidaria; class Anthozoa; order Scleractinia; family Dendrophylliidae; genus Cladopsammia; species Cladopsammia gracilis. The sequence continues at coordinate 756,996 of JAJGOT010000367.1, forward strand.
GAAGTTCACCTTATCAGGGATGACGGGCTCGACCAGAGTAGAGAGTCAACAAATAGATCTCGTGGTGATGTCAATGGATGAGTCAGTGTCAGTGAAAATGTCAAATGTCAGGACAGTTAAGCACATGCCGATATCCGAGAGCTGCATTGCCAAGAAAGAAGATCTTGAAAATTAAATTGACCACATTTGTGCGGTATTGAGTTGCAACAGTTGGACATTGGTGGTGTCATGTTAGTTATTGGTCTTAAAGAGGAACCAAGTTTGTTCTTGCCGTTGGAGTACCGAGCTGATGGGGAAGGAGAGCCAATAGCAGTCAGATACAGCTTGGGGTGGACAGTAATAGGTCCTGTTGGGATAGGAGGTTACAGTACTGAATGCTCAGCCAACTTCTTACGTTCACAGGACAGCTCCGTTGCCTGCACCAGCGGCTCAGATTTGCAGGACAATGTTTCCTACGATGGTTTCAGGAAGAGTGTTGCATTGGCTGATAATAAGAGTGCTGGAGGAGGAACGGTAGAAGAGGCTTGTACAGCGTTAGAGCGTGATACCAATGAAGTTAAACATCCTCTACTACTAGATGAAATCGAACGTCAAGCTCAAGATGAGGAACTGATGAGACAACAGTTAGAGAGATTATGGAAAACAGATTTCAAAAATTCTGAGGTTGAGATAAACGTTTGTGCATCATTAGAAGACAAGAGGACCTTAGAAATTATGGAGAGAACTCACAAGATGGTGGATGGACACTGTCAAGTTGCCCTGCCCTGGCGATGTGACCCACCATATTTACCTAACAACAAGATAGTGACCGATAGTCGCAGAACGAAGAGGCTTGCTCTCGAAGAAACAACTCCTGAGAGGCGAGGACTTGTTTGAGAAATATAAGAAGGCAATGACTGACTACATTGAAAACGGCCATGCTGAAAGGGTTCCGAAGGAAGAACTGAAGGTAAAGGACAGACCGGTATGGTATCTCCCTCATCATCCTGTTACACATCCGCTAAAGCCCGACAAAGTGAGAGTTGTTTATGATTGTGCTGTCAAGTATGAAGGAACGTCATTGAATCAGCAGTTGTTGCAGGGGCCGGATCAGACAAATCAATTAGTGGGTGTTTTAAGTCCGTTCAGACAAGACACTGTTGGAATGGTAGCTGATATTGAAGGCATGTTTCATCAGGTGTTGGTGGAACCCAAAGATTGTGATGCATTAAGGTTCTTATGGTGGCCTAACGGAGATCTGTCTGGAGAAATGGATGAGTATCGCATGGTTAAGCATTTGTTCGGGGCCACATCTTCACCCAGTATTGCCAATTTCTGTTTGAGGAAGACCGCGGAGTTGCACGGAGAAGGATTTGAAGCAAAGGCAAAGGAGACGGTGAAACGCAACATGTACGTGGATGACATGATGAAGTCAACGAGTTCCACAGAGCGAGCGATTGTGTTAGTAAGTCAACTCAGGGAACTACTTGAAAGAGGCGGTTTCCGTTTAACGAAGTGGTATAGCAATGACAGAGAAGTGTTTGCCACGATCCCAGAATCTGAGAGGGCGAAATCAGTTGTGAATTTGGAATTGGAGGAACTGCCGACCGAAACCGCTCTTGATCTTAAATGGAACACTGAAGAAGATAAGTTTGTTTGGGAGGTCTTAGAGAAGAAACTACAAGTTGTTAATCAGCGACCCATGACACGCAGAGGATTAGTATCAGCCGTTTATTCTCTCTTTGATCCTTTGGGCTTCATTGCGCCGTACGTCATGAAAGCTAAACTACTGTTGCAGACCCTTAGCAGGAAAAAACAAGGAATCAGAGAGTTAACTCTGTGTGTTAATTATAGTGCTAAAGTAAACCCATAAATTTCCCTGTACTGAGCGTTAGCCCTAGTAAGGAAATGAGGGACCACACGAGGGAAAGAAAAAAATCTTTGACCTCGGTGGGATTCGAACCCACGACCTTCGGATTAGATCTTTCCATCGCTCTACCGCTTGAGTCACGAGGCCGTACGGGAGCAGATCGTGGGTAATAAGGTGGTAATTCGTGGCAATGAGAATGTGAAGGGTACAAATAAATGTTAAGCCAAGTAACACTGATGATACAAACAAGGCATCAGAGAGTTAACTCTGTGTGTAAATTATAGTGCTAAAGTAAACCCATAAATGGGTTCGAATCCCACCGAGGTCAAAGATGTTTTTCTTTCCCTCGTGTGGTCCCTCATTTCCTTACTAGGGCTAACGCTCAGTACAGGGAATTTTATGGGTTTACTTTAGCACTATAATTTACACACAGAGTTAACTCTCTGATTCCTTGTTTGTATCATCGGTGCTACGTGGCTTAACATTTACTTGCAGGAAAAGGCTCGGTTGGAATGATTTGATTGAGGAAACTGAGAGAACCCAGTGGAAGCACTGGCTATATGACCTCCCCAAACTGGAGGAAATTCAAGTATACCGTTGCTTTAAACCCAACGGATTTGGTGAATTAAGTTAAGGAAGCATAGTTACACCTCTTCTCGGATGCATCTCGTCAGGGGTATGCAGCAGTTACATACCTCCGTTTAAAGGACGTTGGCAACAGAATTCACTGTGCGTTTGTGATGGGCAAAGCGAGATTGGCTCCCGTACGCGAAATTTCGATTCTAAGATTAGAACTCACAGCCGCCGTAGTCTCTGTAAGGCTCTCCAAGATAACCCAAAAGGAACTGGACAATGCATGACAATCCAGCGTGTCTGCTACTGGACCGATTCAATGTCAGTGCTAAAGTGCATCAGTAACGAATCAAAGAGGTTCCATACATTCGAATCCAATCGTCTGACGGTGATACATAATGGATCTTCACCATCTGAGTGGCATTACGTGAAAAGAGATGATAACCCTGCAGATGACGGCTCAAAGGGACTTAAGCTCGATGCTATGCTGAAATATGATCGTTGGTTAAAGGGTCCCAAGTTTCTTTGGGAGGACAAGAGCCACTGGCCAGGAATAATTGAAATTCCAAAGTTAAAGGATGATGACCCAGAAGTTAGAAAGGAAGCTCAAATCTATACCGCTGCTGTCCAAAGTAATGTCTTGGAGTCCTTACTATCTCGCTACTCCTCTTGGTGGAAATTTAAAAGTGCCGTAGCATGGCTGCTACGTTACAAGAAGTATCTACAAATGAAAGTCCACTTGAGGAAACAGGGTGCCTCAATTGCAAGTGGTTCCCCAGTCGAATTAAATGAAATACCATCGGCGACATGCGGATACTTAAAAGTGGCCGAACTTCAAGAAGCGGAAAGTGAAATTCTCAAGCAGGTGCAGAAATTATGCTTTACAGATGTCATCGAAATACTCTCATCAACAGAAAGTCTCGAGAGAGAGAGAGTCGTGTGAAGAAAGTCCTTCGGAAAGCGGGAACCTCCCTCCCACAACTAAAAGATGGCTTATTGAGAGTCGGTGGTCGATTAGTGAATGCCCCAGTTGCTTATGAAAGAAAGCACCCCACCGTCCTTCCTTACAAGCATCATGTCACAGATTTGATTATCCAGCAGTATCATGAGAGTTTTGGTAACATGGGTCAAGAGAGTGTCTTGTCGTCCTTAAGAGAAACATTCCGGATAATCGAAGGAAGGTCAGAGGTACGGCATGTGTTAAGAAGATGTGTGGACTGTAGGAGAAGAAACATTCACCCAGGAGAGCAGTTCATGGCAAGTTTACCCACGGATAGGCTTACGCCTAACAAGCCACCTTTTACCTTTGTTGGTGTTGACTACTTTGGACCGCTCGAAGTGAAGCAAGGCAGATCCCGTGTAAAGAGGGACGGATGCCTCTTTTCCTGTTTGACAACTCGTGTAATCCACATTGAAATGTCCCATTCCTTAGACACAGATTCTATGGTAAATGCGCTCAGAAGGTTCATTAGCATTCGTGGTTGTCCGGAGCAGATAAGAAGTGACCGAGGCACGAACTTCACAAGGGCAGATAAAAGGCTAAAAGAAGCCATAGAAGGATGGAATCAACAAAAGGTTAATATGTTCTGCGGGCAGAAGAAGATCGAGTGTATTTTCAACCCTCCAGCGGCGAGCCATATGGGCGGTGCTTGGAAACGGATGATACGATCGGTGCGGCAAATTCTACAGGCCATGCTAAAGGAGCAGATAGTGACGGATGAGGTCCTCTCGACCGTTATGGCTGAAGTGGTGAACATCTTGAATTCTAGACCTCTTACGCGCAACAGCGACAGTCCTCAAGATGAGCAGCCGTTAACCCCCAATCATTTACTGCATCTACGACCGTGTCCAAGTGTGCCTCCAGGTTTATTCAGCAAAGATGATAACAACTGCAGGCTTGGAAGTGGTCATGAGCCGAGATGGTTTGGTGCGCACCGTCAAAGTGAAGACGAGTTCTACTGTAGCAATGCATGCCAAGAGACAGAGGAAAGGAGAACCCGTGGTTACTGCAAGCACCATACTTACACGCCCAGTGACAAAACTGTGCTTACTGGAGATGGATGGAGAAGCCAGAACTTAATGGACATAAAGAACTGTTTTGCACTTCATGCGTGAACATTGACTAAGAACAATTATGATCTCATGAACAGTTAATTTAAAGACATTTTTGTGTTTATAATCATGGTAGCCCAAACATTAGTAAACGAGACTGCTGTGTTGCATTCACATTTAGGGGCCAGTGTGGCTACCATTTTGGAACTTCCGGAAGCTATGCAAATCAATTAGGTTATGTACTTCCGTTTTGGACTTTTCGGTCCATTCCCCTTTGGGAATTGCACGTGTAGCGGTGTGTTAAGTTTAGTTTGTATGCGCTTGTAGGGAAACAGTTTTTTTTTTTCAACGTATATGTACATTTACATTTGTCTACGTTGCGGGATTTAAAGGAAATTTGTTATTTGGAACTCACAGAGACATCAATAGTTACTATGTAGTCTCCTCTATTTTGGTAGATATTTTGTTAAGCGGAAATTCTTGATCGAGTTATAAAGTTTATCATTTAGTTTTATTATCCCATGGGTCCCTCCACTGGTTGAAAGTTTGTTATAGTATATTGACTATAATCTCTTTGAGACGTAGTTGGTGACTTATTTTCCTTGTTTTGATCAAGGTTTTAGGAATTTTTATATCAATTAAGCTTTGATTCAGAAATGTTAGAATATATGACATATAATGTGAATGTGGAGGCCGAAATTTAAACTAACGCCTTTTGCATACTGAATCAAGAAAATACCGGCGGTTCTTTCAATTGCACTCCAGCGTTTACGCACTAATACGAACAGGGCATTGAAGGTATTCAGCCGGCCAAGCAGTTTATTTGATAAAACTGATACAAATCAGGAATGTAAAGACTCATCACATTTCTAGAATCTCTCGTAATGCAGAAACTTGCTTCCCTTGGATGCGGCTTTAGTACAGGACATTTAATGCTGCCATAATTCCTCCCGTCCACTTTGTTAGACAATTTTTGAGTGTTCAAGACAGCGTCTACTGTATTTTATTAAGTACTTTTAACATTCGTGGTG